>LRSR01011078.1:0-16802 GCA_001579985.1 Hypsibius dujardini
CTGTCTGTCTGTTTGATTGTCTATCTGTCTGCCAGGTTGGTGGGCTCTCTGCCTGTCCTTCCTGTCTTGCACGGGGTTACTTGACGTTGTATGCCGCTTCCCACAGGGTGGAACCACTGCCATTCCCAACGGATCGCTCAATAAGAAAGACGAAATGCACGATGCCGCCTTGATGGACGGTCTGCGCTCGAAACGGGAGCTGGATTCGCCGAAAAATGAGATGGGTCGTGAGTGCTTTTCACCCTTTCTCCGGCATGGTGATGTAGTCTCCCTCAGATTTTCATCGGTGATTCTCCGAAATATTTTAGCGTGGAAATTGCCGACACCGAGCACGTTCATGCCGTCCCCGCTCCTGCCGCACATTGCCTCCACCAAGACGTCCATGCAGGTGAACCGGTCCCTCGGCAGTAGCCGCAATACCACCTCCAACAACACCCCCGTAACGTCTTCCCGTGGTCTCAGCCGGGCCGTCGCAGCCGCCATCATTCCCCACCATGCACCGGCCGTGCCGAACCAATACTACTTCGGTGATCCGATGAAGCACTAATCCCCCACCTCCCCCAGCAGCACCGACTGCTTGCTTTCCTTCTTCTCCGCACGAGAGAACGTGCCGCCAAAGAGACTCAATGATGCTGATGCTGATGATGATGCGCACTTTTCTCCTTCAGTGCAGCTCCGTTCGCGAGGTCTTCTCCTCCTCCTTCTCAGTTTGTTGGACGCTCAAACTCCCTCGCACCCACTTTTCGAATAAGTTGATTTCTGACTTCTGCACGCTGGACTGTTTATTTTCTCGATTGATCTGACGCGGTTAAGACCTCTTTTCTCTTGACTTACTCACTCCACCTCCTCAACTCATTTTTCACTCTCTCCTCTCTGTCCCGTGCCATGGTTTTTGCAATATTTTTGTAGCGTCCTAGGGGCGACTGTTATTCATCTCTTTATTCGCTGCGGTATTCCTTGATCGTTCACCGTTCCTCTGGATCTGGAGATTTCTCCGACAACCTCGCTGTCGGAATTGCTCGTATACTCTTACTCTGCACCGTATGCTCGCGCCTATTCAGTTCCGTTCAGTTCACCGAATTACCACTGTAGGGAGAATTATACGGAACAGCACGACTGTACAATCAATCAATCGAGCACAATGAGTATGTTGTATGAAATGAGCCAATCAGAGAACAGTGAATCAGATTGAACGTTCAATCGAGTGCAGGGCCATACCGAGGGAGGCGGGGCTTAGCTGTCCCTTGAGATCGCGAACATACGGTACGTAAGTACGTATGTACGTACGTACTCAGTACGTGAAACAGGCGACTGTTTTAGTTTGGCTTGCACATGGTCACAATTCTGGGTGGCAGACTTTAAGCCAAACGGGTGGTCCGAGTTCGAGCCGAATTAAGTCACTGCGCGCATGCGCTCTTGACCACAGCTGACCATGCAGCCTTCACCCGATTGATCGATTGATTGAACTTATTTATTTTGTCGGAATTTAGAGCAGCTTGGTCAATCTAATTTTTCCGCTGAGCCGGGCATTTAAATCAAAGATTCAGGAGAAGGCAGTGGGAAGTTCTAGCTGAGAGTGGCTCAAACTCAGACCACCCTATGGCTCGAACTCTGCCACCCAAAACTGTGGCCATGTGTGTAGTCAGAATATAATCTTTGTCAATAAATTTGTTATTATCTTCATTTTTATTGGTTTTCATGAAATTAAAATGTATACCTCATTGACTGGAAACAAATGGTGTTGTATTAGTACAAAAATAAAGTCCCATGGAACGGTGTTCATATTTCATCTCACTTCCCATTCCTTGTAGCATGTAATCCATCAATCAACGCACACTTTAATGAGTTAGAAAACTAGAATTTTGATATTACTGTAGCGACGCGATTTTAAGGCGCGGCTATAGCCACGCCCCCTGGGCTGTTTGCCCACCACTTCGTCTGCATTGCGCTAGATATTTTACAATTCTGGAGCGCTCCTCTTTGCCTCATGGATTGTTTCAGCGAGAATTTGCCGAAGAACGTGATGATGAAGATTTGTGACGATCACTAAGCATGTGAACCGTCGGTCAGTTGCTTGATTGAAGACCGAGGCGCATTTCGGTGGGTGGGTGGTTTTGTACGCACACTTGGGGCCATATATACGGAAAACGCAGTTTGCGTTGCGTCGTAGAATCGCGTCGCTTCATCGACGCGTGCATCCGTCTTCAACAAAGTTTGACCTGTCTTGTTTCGCTACGATGATTCGCGCAACATCTTTTCTTGCTCGAGTTGTCTTAGCGAAACGATCACTCAACTCATCCGTCACTGCGCCACTAGTCACATCACAATGTACTTCCCCGCAGACGAATGACCTTGAACGCCACCTTGTAATTAAGTCCAAATTCTATGTTCACCATGCCTGAAGTTGGCTTCATCGTGCACACAAGCCTTAACACATTCCAGAATTCAGTTTCGCGTCGCTCCTTTTACTCAGCGAACTTGCTTTTCTGAAGCATAAACCGAAGATATGTTCATCGATTCTCATCCCGTCGTTTCCCTGACGGTTGCTCTGTGCTTATTATTCCTCACCGTTGGTCATATTCGTTACAGCATTCCTTTCTCAGCGCTAAATTCGACCTCGTGCATTGCCCATCGTCAGTTCTGCGGGCCAAGCAACGTTTCGCCTGCTTGGATCTACAAAATGCACCCTTGGACGAACCTAAAAGGCAAATACTCCCAGGGCTCTCAGGATTTGTACTTGCACAGGATTTTTGCTGTGATCGGCAGCACCAACCGTTACTTTGTCGAGTTCGGCTTCAACGAACCGTCCTACACGTCCGGCGGATCAGGCGCCAATACGAGGAACCTCTACCAGAAAGGGTGGAGAGGTCTGCTGCTGGACGGAGATCGCGAGAATGCGGAAATTAATTTACAGAAGCATTTTCTCTTCGCCAATAATATCGCCCAAATCTTCGCGCAGTACAATGTGCCGAAAGAGTTGGATTACCTCTCGGTCGATATGGATTCGCATGATCTCTGGGTGTTTCGGGCTATTCTCGAGGCGGGTAAGAATTTTTAGTTTTTCACTTGACGGATCGTAGGAAAATCGGGCGTCGAGACGAAATCGCCACTCGAAAAAGGCGAGTGAAAAACAATTTCCCAATTTCTGGTAACAGGAAAATCAAAATTCGTTTTTTTGGCGGGGTCGGTGCTTTGGAGATTGCGACTCGATGCTTTGATAAACCCCAACCAAGGCGTATAACGAAATTTACAGTGAGGAAGATGTTTTAACACCCAAAACGATTGTCCATTGGTCAGTTGGCACTGTACTCGTCCTTTACCAGCACTACAAGTATTTTCAAACTCTGCTTGACAAAAATATTGAAATCAATAAGACTTGCTCCATTTCCATACTTTTCCAACTTGCCGTACTGTCACGATCTCAAGGGACACTTTTTTGCCCTACTCGTACGTTTTAACCAACCCGGCCGTGTCTATTCAGTGCCGTTCACCAAATTAGCACTGTAGGAACAAATATACGGAAAAACACGGCAATACAATCAAACAATCAACGAGGAGGAAATCTACTCTTTTCGCTCAACAATTCCGGCTTTCACGAGGGAATTCCGGATGCACTCCTCGGTGATATTCTTTCATGACCCTGAAATAAATTCTGAAATTCTAAAAGCTCAACCTGCTTTCGGGCCGCAATATCCGGAGCCTTCTCTTTCAAATCGCCCCTTTTGTCCAGACCCCGGACCCTCCAGTGTACTCAATCGAACAATCAACCACCTGATCACCCCTTGCTCCGCCCCTTTTGTCCAGACCCCGGACCCTCCAAGTGTAGTCAATCGAACAATCAACCACCTGATCACCCCTTGCGTCCGCCCTCCAGTGTACTCAATCGAACAATCAACCACCTGATCACCCCTTGCTCCGCCCCTTTTGTCCATACCCCGGACCCTCCAGTGTACTCAATCGAACAATCAACCACCTGATCACCCCTTGCTCCGCCCCTTTTGTTCATTCTCCGGACCCTCCAGTTTAGTCAATCATGTCGTTGATTTTACTGTATACTCAAATTCTGGTCATGCCAATCAAAAATGAGAGACTCGAATTCGAATTGTAATGTGATCTTGCCAAATTCGTTTAATGTGAACTTTTAAACCGAAATCTCGCTTAAAATTTGAAGCGATGTTGCTCTCCGAAGTATGAGTTTCTCATCCTGCGCTAGTTCGTGCTGTAGCATGGTCTCGACCCATGCAGTGGCGCAAGCTCGCTCCATAGCCCAAGAATAGTTTCCTTTTTTTTACGTTTGTTTTTCCCGTAAATAGGGAGGTTGCGCTTGCTGTAAAAAAGAAACCTATACGAAACGAAAGAATAAACGTCGTTGCAATCAACGTTTCTATCATCGTAACTCAGTTCACGTTGCGCAATGAAACCTAAACGTAAACAAACAAAGCAACGTTTACGAAGCTTTCAACAACAACAGCTGATAATGGAATAAAATCTGATTCTAGATCTGATTCTAGTAAACAAAACAAAGAACGATTTATCCACCATTAATATGGATAAAAATGAATTTTCTTGTCTAAAATGCGGCAAAGCGGACGAGAGAAGTTGAAGAACACTCATTTTGCCATAATTGTCAAATTTATGCAATGTACGCGATCAAGGCTATGACAATCAATTCAGCAAAACTGTCCGATTTTCACCATCTCCGCCACGCGAAGACACAGAAATTCCTTACTAGCTCATGGATTCTCACTTCTGATAATCCAAAAGGAAGATCAAACAATTTTCAAAATTTAGATTGGTGTTTGTTGATATAATTCGGAAAAGATAAATAACAAAACACCAAACAAAAAGGATGACGCAAAAAGGTCGAGTACCACCACACATGCAGGATTATGAATTAGGCAACAATCAAGGAAAACGGCTCAGACACTGCATCCGGGCCAAAAGTTCGGCGGGGGCGAGATTACTGGCGTGATGCTAATTTTCAACAGGCAGCCCCGCTGCGTTGCCCCAGTTCTAGTTATCGCGGGTAAACGTCGTTCCAAACGAAACGACGAGGTTCGTTTCGTATCAAACGTCGTATTTACGAACAATTCTTCGTTTCTACAAACGTTTTCGTTCCAATTTCACGAAGAGCGCAACCTCCGTAATATTTCAGGACAAAACATCTCTACATCAGATTTCCAACTAAATCCTTGTAAATAAGTTTTCATCATAAAGCGTTTTGGAAAGACGATCGCAAGTACTGTAGAATTCCGATCAACTGGTGCTATTGCGCAATCAGCTCAGTCAAAAGAGACCGGACCTGATTGGTTGCAAAAATAAGACACCCCAAGACTGCACGTGCTTGATTGCCTGCATTCTCGTTACAAATTGTGTGAGAATCGGGTGACTGATTACTTGATTGAAGCACTTCAGGGTTTTCGGCCCGTCGGAACTAATTTACGGGGGGGGGTCCAAGAATCAGCACCAGTTGATCGGAGTTTTAAAGTACATGCATATATTGGTATACGCTGTTTTGCAGGGTTTTTGGCCCGTCGGAACTAATTTACGGGGGGGGGGTCCAAGAATCAGCACCAGTTGATCGGAATTTTAAAGTACATGCATATATTGGTATACGCTGTTTTGCAGGGTACCGGCCACGTGTGATTACAACCGAGTACAACGCCAATTATCCCCTCACGCATGCGTTGACGCTAATCGACCCGACCCTCATCGGTAACGGTTCGGTGCCCAGAGACTTCTCTTTCGAGTTCACCCACTGCGCATGGGGTGCTTCAGCAAAGGCGCTCTTCTTAGTGGCCACCACATATGGCTACAAAATGGTCGGTCGCATCGACGGACTGGACTTGGTTTGGCTGCGGGCGGATCTGATTTCGGATTGTTTCCTCGTACCGGAATTTGAGTGGTTTTTCCGGGACATTAAGCTGGGCAGCAGGGTGCATAATCGGCAGAAGGACGACCGAGCTTTGCGGTTGATTGTTGATTATGAGACTTTTGTGAAGACTCGCAACTTGACTGCTAGCAATGCAGTAGCGAGAGATGTGCTTCGCAGGAGCAAGCTCGACTGTTTCTACACCATTCGCAAAATTATTTGATAAAAAAGCGACAGAATTTAATCTAAGGGTCTCGAAAATGGGCAAAAGGGGCGGGGCAAGGGGAATACTTGAACAATCAACAAATCAACCACCGGAGCTCCGAAGCAATCGGAGTGGAGTTGATTGGTTGATTGGTTGATTGTTTAAGGGGCGGGGCAGGGGGAATACTTGAACAATCAGCCAATCAACCACCGGAGCTCAGAAGCAATCGGAGCGGAGTTGATTGGTTGATTGTTCAAGGGGCGGGACAAGGGTACTACTTGAACAATCAACCAATCAACCACCGGAGCTCCGAAGCAATCAGTACTTTTACTTGAATGTTTAGTGAATCTAGTAGACTAGACTAAATTAAGTTTAGTTGTTCTTTTACCGCTTACATTTTGAGTACACAAAGTTTAATTACTGTATTTCCTCGATAGATAGCGACATTGCACGGGTCACGTGACGTAATGGTTGCCCGCTGTACAGTCGTCCCCAAATTGTTCTCCGGTTGCACAAAAATCAGGTGCGCGCATGCGCCGTCTGTTGTGGCAGGCCGATTGGGTCAATAAAAGAAACACTGGCTAGACAGACTAAATTTATGTCTCCCATGGCAAACCAAATCGTGCAAAAAATAGCGATCACAATTTATTTGGGACAAGTCCCTGTCAAGTCGCACGTACAGTAATTTTATGTGAGCGTGTGGGACTTGTCTCAAATTCAACGAACAGCTGTTTCTATTGCTGTCTGAAAGTTCACTGCCCTCTGGACAAGAGTTTTTCCTTGCTTTTAAATTATATCATTGCTCCTCAACGACGGCTGCGTTTTGGATACCGATCTTTCTTACCGGACGTTTTTGATTGGTTAGTGGGTGTGGTTTGCTTGACCGGGAATGTGTATTTGGGGGCGGAGTTTGGCATATTTTTTATGCAGTACGTGCACGTGACCGGTACAGGCAGGGCACGTTAACGAGTCGGAGGAGGGACCAATTTAACGTCACACAGCTCGTACGCTGTCGCTATTTATCGAGGCAATGCAGTACATGTTTTATTTCTGTAACTTGAAATAAACTAGAAAACATTTTCTGAATGTTTTGGTTTTTTTAGTTTCGGTTGTTTCATTTCGAATGAATATGCCATCCCTAGCCGATCACAGACCTTTGTCAATTGAAATCCTTTATGGTTTTGGAGACGGTACCATCGATACCACGGTACGTTACAATTCGGCGGTCAATCTTAAGACGTTCTAGGGTTTCTTATAAAACAAAGTGAATTGTAAAACAATTCGGCAATCGCCAAAAATTTCTTCAGAATTAGTTCACAAAAAAAAGAGGAAGCCGGCAGTAATGGCCAACCAAAAGGCGGTTTGATCAATAAACGCGCTCCGGTCTGACGCAGACGAAGGGGTGGAAGCAGCAACTGGACCCCCAGAAACAGGCGAAGGGGTGGAAGCAGCAATTGGACCCCCAGAAACAGACGAAGGGGTGGAAGCAGATATTGGACCAGACACTGACCGACAAGCCACAGGGGTCAGATCAGCGTTGCAAGCTGGTTCAACATACGTTCTCCAAAAGTCCGACGTCAACGTCGCGTATGCGTGACCCACAGCTTGCTCCACCCCGGTGATATTGTCTGCGCAATTGCTCTGGCAGGTCAGACGTAGCGCCACCATGCTAGTTTCTGGTCGTGACTTTGCCCAGTTGACGAGGGGACTCAACCCGCAACCGTCACATTGATTTCCGTTTCCCGTGAAATGAATCTCCGTTCGATCGGCTGCGGTGGCCGGTGCTGCCAGTCCGGGAATTTTGTCTAAAACACTTGGCGGCAACGTGGTTAATCCTTTATTCGCGAAAATGATGAGCGTCTTGAGGACCCTCATAACCGGGGCATTGGTGACGTTTTGAAGGATGGTCAACTGCGACAGATCGGGATTGGAGATGATCGAGAAAGTCTGCATGGAAACGAAAAAGACAACACAGAAATTAAATTTCGACAAGTCTTGAATGATGTGTCACCACTTCACCTAACCCAAAATGCAATTTAGAATGGGTCGATCACAGTGGAACACTATGTCGACGTAAAGGGGGGGGGACAGAGTTTGCGGTTAAAAATCAAACAAACGCTGCACTGGCACTGACCTCTAACGACTTCGAAACTGTAAAGAGGATGTCCCACGGCAGAGAAGACAGGCCGCTGTTGAAGTCGAACCAAAAGCCTCTCAGTTTCGTGGTTGTCTCCGTCACATCAACCCCTTCCTCAACGATGGTTCGCTCGAAACGCAGCGGCTCAAACGCTTCGGGATGGATTGACAGGACGCTACTTTGGCTGACGCTCAAGGATTCCAACCCAGTAAACCCGGCTAGTAAATGTTTGTCCACCTGCCCGAATGAGGCAAACTCAAAATTCAACACCGTAATTTTTGCACGATCCACCTGGCGGACCAGCTGTTGGAACGGGATGATGGTCGATTCCCCGGTAGCTGTCACAGTGGTCGTATTGATGAAGTTGAGTGTCGTGAGGTTGCTCAGTCCGCCGGGTATGGCTGCGACAGTACCGGCATCATCGAGCTGGAATGTGACGTAGAGAAATGTAATGTACCGAGTGTCCGCTGGAAGGGAGAGGGTACCGGCATCAGCGGGCCATTCGCCGTGCGAGCAGATTCGATTAAGATACCCTGTCTCAGCGGACGAGGCGACACACGTCAAGACCGGCAGTGGGCTCTCTTGAGTGGTCGACTGGAACACGCAAGCAAAGATGGTGATAATAAGAGCAACGGTTGTGAGAGACATCTTTCCCTTGAGTGAGTCTAAAAGGGTCGTTTAATACTGAAAACTCAATCACAAGTCAGAGGTGACAATTAAACTGTCTTGGCGGATTGTGGAAGAAGCCTTGGGCGGTTTTTATACTGCATCTACAGGGCATTTACGTGCTCCTTTGTTTCTGTTCTGAGCCTTGAAAATTCCATTGTTAACGCGGTTGCTCATTGTTATCGCACAAGGGTCGAGTGTACACCGTACCCAGTACTGTTCAAATTCGTTCCGTGTGCTGTACGCGATAGCAGNTGGAAGAAGCCTTGGGCGGTTTTTATACTGCATCTACAGGGCATTTACGTGCTCCTTTGTTTCTGTTCTGAGCCTTGAAAATTCCATTGTTAACGCGGTTGCTCATTGTTATCGCACAAGGGTCGAGTGTACACCGTACCCAGTACTGTTCAAATTCGTTCCGTGTGCTGTACGCGATAGCAGAATACCATATTGCCCTGCACGGTTGTTTCTTATCAAAAAACGACAGGCAGAAACTGGAGTAAACTGTCGTAGAAATAGGCTATTATGATGTGAGCAGCATGTGAAGCGCCAAAGCAGCACCAAATGATTCAGACAGTACGGTACAATATGACCTTGACGTAATGGACCAGCTTTGCTGTGTTTGCTGCATTAGAGATACCAAAGACGCGATTTTGAGTAACGTTCGCTTCCCGGTGGGCAGGCAGAGAGCAAAGCGGATATGTTTTACGTCACCGAACAATTGTTTCCTTTTCCGGGTCCGAGTCAAAGTAGCGTCCTGTCGATTCATCCCGAAGCGTTTGAGCCGCTGCGTTTCGAGCGAACCGTCGTTGAGGAAGGGGTTGATGTGACGGAGACAACCACGAAACTGAGAGGCTTTTGGTTCGACTTCAACAGCGGCCTGTCTTCTCTGCCGTGGGACATCCTCTTTACAGTTTCGAAGTCGTTAGAGGTCAGTGCCAGTGCAACGCTTGTTTGATTTTTAACCGCAAACTCTGTCCCCCCCCCCTTACGTCGACATAATGTTCCACTGTGATTGACCCATTCTAAATTGCATTTTGGGTTAGGTGAAGTGGTGACACATCATTCAAGACTTGTCGAAATTTAATTTCTGTGTTGTCTTTTTCGTTTGGATGCAGACTTTCTCGATCATCTCCAATCCCGATCTGTCGCAGTTGACCATCCTTCAAAACGTCACCAATGCCCCGGTTATGAGGGTCCTCAAGACGCTCATCATCTTCGCGAATAAAGGATTAACCACGTTGCCGACAAGTGTTTTAGACAAAATTCCCGGACTGGCAGCACCGGCCACCGCAGCCGATCGAACGGAGATTCATTTCACGGGAAACGGCAATCAATGTGACGGTTGCGGGTTGAGTCCCCTCGTCAACTGGGCAAAGTCACGACCACAAACTACTAAGGTGGCGTTACGTCTGACCTGCCAGAGCAATTGCGCAGACAATATCACCGGGGTGGAGCAAGCTGTGGGTCACGCATACGCGACGTTGACGTCGGACTTTTGGAGAACGTATGTTGAGCCGGCTTGCAACGCTGATCTGACCCCTGTGGCTTGTCGGTCAGTGTCTGATCCCGTGTCTGCTTCAACCCCTTCGTCTGTTTCCGGGGGTCCAGTTCCCAGCGCCAAACTTTCTGACCAGACTACGTGAGAAAGCATCTTCTCATGAGATCTGCTTGAGAACTGGTCCAGAATCCCCGCAGATCGGGCAAGAATTGGTGAGAAAGCTCCTCACGAGATTTTTTCGGACTTTCTGGCCAGAAGCAAGTGAGAATTGGGCGAGAATCACACGAGACTCATGCGAGAAAAATTTCGGCTGAATTTTGAGCAGAATTACAAGAGGATTTCCTAGTTAGAATTGCACAAAACTTTCTGGCCAGAATTACACGAGGATTTCCTTGACCAGAAATGCACGAGATATTTTTGTTCTGAAATTGTAGCTGACCATTCTGGTGAGATCTGGCAGAGATCTCATCAGAGAATTTTAAGAGCTTTCTGACGAGAACTGCCGGATTTCTCACCCAACACTCTTGCCAAGCGCACTGTACAGCAGCCATGTGTCTACCCCAAATCTAAGTGAGAGTACCCAGCAATGTGGTGAGTAGCAGAAAAATACAATTGGATTCGTCCAGATAACAGATAACGCACAACAATATGGTACAGTACATTTATATATATTTATATATATATCTATATATGTATATATATACTGTCATAAAGCCCCCTCTATATGTAGCAAAATCACACAGCATCTTCATCATCGTCCCGTCGAACCGTGACCAGTCGGTAACCGTTGCTGTGGCGGTTTCCGCCCTCATGATTACTCATCGCACTCTTCGAGGATCCATTTCGCGTGATGGGAGCGTGCAGGGAGTTGGTGATCTCCGTGCAGTTGGTGGGCCGCCGTGCCGCCGAGACATTTGTCTTCCCGGTGTCGGGGCTCCCCCTCTCCTCCTCCTCCTCCTCTTCCAGCTCGTCCTCGTGGTCGTCCGCGTGGGCGTTGTTGAGGAACTTGCGCCGGATGGAGGCGGTCAGGAAGCGCGATCGTTGGTAGATACTCGGCTCGGGGATGGCCAGCTGCGAGCGCCGACAGCAGCACGCCGCGACGAAGGACTTTTTGAAGTTCTCACTCAGCATGGCGTACAAGATGGGGTTGATGCTGGAGCTGGTGTAGCAGAGCGCCTGCAGCACCACCACGATCCCGGTCACGAGTTTACGGGTCTCCGCGTCCTTCGCCGCTTTGGCCTGGCAGTCGATGGCCTGACCGTCCGCCGGCGTCGGGGACGTCGGCTGCTGCGAGATAATGTCCGTGTACACGAGGATTACCTGGGCAATCCTGCGAAAAAAACAACAGACATAAAGAAACATAACGAGGTATCAGGGTGACGAATACAGACATGAAATAAATTAAAACGGAGTGACTATTTTAACCCCCCCCCCCCGGGCATAATAGAATCCAGGCTATTTTTCTCCTTCCTGAATATATCGATAGAGGCCCGATTAGCGCCTCTGCTATTTTAGCCCCTCCTATGCAGTCGGTTTGTATGTCCGTTGTCCGTCCAGTGGCCGTCTGTCCGTCCGTCCGTCTGTCCGTTATCCGTCCAGTGGCCGTCTGTCCGTCTGTTCGTTATCCGTCCGTTCGTTATCCGTCCGTCCGTTGTCCGTCCGTCCGTTGTCCGTCCAATCGTTATTCGTCCGTTTTCCGTCCGTTCGTCATCCGTCTGTTGTCTGTCCGTCCGTCCGTTATCCGTCCGTTCGTTATCCGTCCGTCGGTTGCCCGTTAGTCCGTCCATCCACCCTTTGGACGGACGGACAACGGACTGACAGACAGACTGCATAGGAGGGGTAAAATAGCAAGGGTGCTATTTGGGCCCCTGGTGATGTATTACAGCGAGGGTAAAATAGGCAGGGATTTATTGGGCCTCAGGGAGGGGTAAAATAGCTATAGCCTAAATATAATGTTAAGATGACGAAGTGGAATACCCATTTTCGGGGGGAGGTGTTGAATTGTAAAACCTATTCACGTTATTTTTTAAATGCCTGGGATGATTTGTAAAATTTATTGTCAATTTATGCCAAATCTGAAAATCTTCGCTGGACTTTTTGGCACTTTTTAAAAACGGCTCTAGAACTGCCCCGGCGGCGCCTTTCACATCCAAAAAATATCTGATTTGATGCCAATTAATTCCAAATTAAATTTGAGACGAGATATTGTTTGCAAATTATTTTTATTTTATTTCATTTCAATTAATATTAGTTTTGCAGTGAAAGCCTAGAAAATGCAATCTGCCGGTTTTTCCCAAGTTTTAAATTTCCCCCATAAGTTCCCCCGCAGCGCAGGGGGCGGAGCAGGGGGTTTGTTCGAACGCAATCAACTAATCAACTAATGACTTTAAAACGATTTGAATTGACCACAAAACAAGCGGTGGCTTTGCTGGTTGATTTACTGATTGTGTGATCTAACCCCTTGCCCCGCCCCTTTTGCCCATCGCTCGGACCCTCCACTCACCTTTTTTCTGTCACTTACTGTAGAATGACGCACAGTTGAGGGGAGCGGCGTTCGGTTAAACAGAACACTCGATAACTTTGCCCATAGGTGCAGAAAATAAAGCCCGGCCCGTTTACAGCATCACCTTTACGGCCATAATTCTACCCGGTCGGAGAGATAAAATACGCTTTTTTTCTTTGTCTGAATAGTGATTATACTTCACCATTTCTGTGCAGAGGGTTCACGCCCCAAGGGATTGAAAACAAAAACGAATCAAGAAATCAACGACTCCACTTCTGCGTGACATTAAAAATCAGGCCTAATCAACAGGTCGAAGTCTTGTGGTCATATGTTTGAAGCAGTAAAGTTAAGGTTGCTTGTTCTGTTTAACCGAACGCCGTTCCCTTCAATTATGTTCTGTTTAACCGAACGCCGTTCCCCACAACTGTGTTCTGTTTAACCGAACGCCGTTCCCTTCAATTATGTTCTGTTTAACCGAACGCCGTTCCCCTCAACTGTGTTCTGTTGAACCGAACGCCGTTCCAATCAACTGTGTTCTGTTTAACCGAACGCTGTTCCATTCAACTGTGTTCTGTTTAACCGAACGCCGTTCCATTCAAATGTGTTCTGTTTAACCGAACGCTGTTCCATTCAACTGTGTTCTATTCAACCGAACGCCGTTCCCTTCAATTATGTTCTGTTTAACCGAACGCCGTTCCATTCAACTGTGTTCTGTTTAACCGAACGCCGTTCCATTCAACTGTGTTCTGTTTAATCGAACGCCGTTCCCCTCAACTGTGCGGCATTCTACAGTATGACAGTCACAGACCTCAATGATGTACTGTAGTGTCTCAGACAGGAGAGGACACATCAGAATTGAATTTCTGATAAGGCTGAGATTCCTTCCTTCCATTGCAGTAATACTACTGTATCCCTTCACGGAATCTCTTTCGTCACTTTGACTGGGCGGGAGCAACCGAATCTCGAAGCCAACCAACACGTACGCTTCCCGTTACATACGATCAGCTAGCACCCAAAACGATAAATTTTCTCCCCAGAGACAATTTTGGACATTACTTCGTCTGCAAAAATCCAGGACCGTATCCGACCTCGAAATGTAAATTTAAAACTTTATAAAGACACGCTGCCGTAATCTAATCTACAAATTGTTAAAGGTACTTTTATCAAGATAATTAAAGAATACGTTTTTGTCTGTGTGCCGCTCCAAGCATCGGACAAGGCATGTCGCTGCTAAATGTCCGACTGACAAAGTCAAGACAAAACTATTTCTGGAACAATTTCTCCCCGCGAAAAAAACATTTCGGCATCGTAAATTTTTAGTACTTAATTAAGAGTTAAACTTTTGTGCCCGAAGAAATCCCGCAAAAAGTGTTTTTTTTTAGTTTTTTAAAAAAATAAATAAATTGAGAAGTCTTGTCATTCACGATTCAAAAGGGGAAACTAAAGTCAATCAACTTACTCTGCCTAGAAATAAATCACAAAAATTTCAGTTAATAAAACGGAACATTAAAACTCAAGTTTTTCAGTCAAATAAAGTTTAATTGATTTTAAATTAATTAACTGGCGAGGTTTGATGTTTGCCGGCCTAGTCATCTTAAGATTCATGGGTGAACGAATGTCAAGGGTTTGTTCTTACCAGTACGGAAGCCAGCAGACGATGTAGGCCGTGATGACTGCCAGCACCATAATCGTCACTTTTCGATGTGACTTCTTCCTGGTCTCACTCATGATTTGGACGTTTTTCGGGCCCAACGTCCGCAGCTTCCGCAGAACCATCGTGTAGAAGGCCACAATGAGGATCAGCGGGAAAGCGAACCCGAGGATGAGGCAGTAGAGGGTGAAAGCCTGCATGCCTTCGAGGTACTCCGTGCCGGGCCAGTGGATCATACAGGCGCCGTCGTAAATGTCGCCGGAATAGATAAATACCGGAATCACTGTTCAATTTCAAGAAAGAGACAAAAAAGCGGGTCATGTACCAATAAATTGGGCTTCTCATCCAGAAAATTACACGCGTGGGTGAGTGAACTTCACATCCGGGCTCAGTTGACCCGCATTCGTGAGCCGAGAGGATGGAAAATAATTTTGAATCCAGCATGATAAGCAGCGAGCTTGGGAAAAGCAAAATAACTGTCAAGTTTTAAAAAAATGTCTTGTCCAATTAATTGTTAATTTTCATAAAGATTTCCTTATCAGGGCGTTAAATGAATAAATGTACAACTTCCAGCACTACTTGATTGCCAAACGAAAAACCCATTCCAAACTAACTGATTCCGAGACATCATTCCCAGATGCATTTTTTTGAGGTTTGAATTTTCCAAGTTGTCTCCTCTTGGAATGGAACATCTACAGTTGAGGTGACTTACTCAGGATGATTGAGGTCACCCAAATGGCGGAGCATACAATGATTGCAGCGTTGGCCGTCCGGTATTGATTACTTCGAATGGCATGACTGCAACGAGAAAGGTCACAGATGAGAGAGGAGAAGGTCAAGTCGGAGTGGGAGAGTTTTTTCTTTATCGAAAGGTCTCCCAAAATTGACGTATGTAATGGCTAGGTAAACACTGGTGCGTTTGCGCCCTGTCTGTCTGTGTCTGTGTCTGTGTCTGTGTCTGTGTCTGTGTCTGTGTCTGTGTCTGTGTCTGTGTCTGTGTCTGTCTGTGTCTGTCTGTGTCTGTGTCTGTGTCTGTGTCTGTCTGTCTGTCTGTCTGTCTGTGTCTGTGTGTGCCACACCCTGGTGACGTATAGAATCGAGTGAGGGAGAGAACCACTTACCATACAGCGACTGAAAATAGAAAAGGGAGATTGGGTAAACATCAATATTTTTTATTGATAGTCATTGTGAGTGATTACGGGTAACCACTCGGCACTCAAGAGGGTGATTATTGGCCCTTACAATAGCGGTCGGCGCTCATCACCAGGAGGAAGAAACTGGACGCGAACTGATTGACCGTTGTCATTGAGTAGAACCTGTTTGAGGGAGGAGTTTGTATAAATCATTATAATAAAAATATAAATGTTTTAATATTGTAAATATGTATTGCAGATATATCAAAAATATGTGTTATTAATATTATTGAGGTGTTATTAGAATTTTTCATTCATGAGTTGGAAGGTCGACTTTGAGATCTGGCTCTTACACTTTGCAGTAAAGGTCACCGAAGATCCAGCTCTCCATGAAGGTCGTCACCATGAGGAAGGGCACGTTGACCAGGAAGCAGATGTCGGCCAGCGCCAGCGAGAGGATGAAGAAGTTGGTGACGGTGTGCATGCGTGAGTATCGGCACACCACCCATAACTAAGTAAGCAAACGACAAAACTTTGAACAAGAAAATCTGCATTAAAAATTCGGGACGAAAAATTTTATTTGAAAGATACAAAAATGTGCTATCCAAAAAAACAAAATTGGAAAAGTAATTGTATCGGTCAGGATATGAAACTTTTTTTTCGGCAGAATTTCAAAATTGGGAAAACACTGGAAGATTCCCTGATTTTGACCGTAAATTTTTTTATTTTGACCGTAAAATTTTTTATTTTTATAGAATAATCTAATTTAAAAAATTTGAAGATTATCGTTCTTAAAAATCAATTTCAAATAATTTGGCACTAGCAGAATCTTTTTTGGATGGAAGGGGGCGGAGCTATGCGTCAGTTCTGGAAAATCACTCGGTTAAATTTCCAGTCGGGCTTGACCATGACCTATAGCTCCGCCCCGTGACGTCCAAAAATAATTCTGCAAATGCCAATCGATTTCAAATTGAATTTTGAGCAGGATATTTTTTTTCCCAAAACTGAAGTTTTTGCAGTAACAAGGGGAAATGGCATTTATGCCTAACTGCGTTTAACAGATTGAATTTGAACAGAAATTGTTTAATCCCTTGTCAACCGAAAAAGAAACAGTTAACTCTCTGAGGATTGAGCGTT
>LRSR01011080.1:0-12211 GCA_001579985.1 Hypsibius dujardini
GTACAGAGAACAAAACTTGCTGTACTTTCTTCATTTGCCTGGAACTTGGTCGATAGAGGTATCATGCACGGAGACGTATCCTACACCGATATTTCGTCCTCCGCCATTTGATATAACAGCCCATCCCTAACACACATTTCGCTTAAGCGAACATTACGTTCTGTTACCGATGTGAAATTTGATATCCCGACAATACATACACCAAGAAGTGCGGACTCTCGAAACTGAAATGAAATTGTAGCGAACCGCATCGGCGGCGGTGGACGTGTGATTGGACAGTGACTACCATTAATGCCGAGACTGTTTTGACTAACAACAAAACAGTCCAGCGAAATCCACGGAAAAGAGCATCTCAAGTGCAATTTTGTTTCCTCTTCCTGTTCCGGTAATCGGTGGACAGAGCCTGACTCTCAGTTACCGCACCAAACAAAAAAATTATGTGCAGCCCAAGTAGCCACTTTCTATTTAGCATATAAAGGTGAGCATTTTATACAAAGATAGGAAACTGCAAAATGTGGCCGTTATTTGTACAGTCCACCGGACGTGGGCAGACTCAATAAGAACGTCGCCAGCTGATTCTTCCAGAAGGTTGCGTTTCCTGTCGTTCCGTGTCCCCGCGTATCAACACTCGCCGGAATCAGGAACAGTCTCGCATTCTTCACCCGTTGCAGAGCCGCGGCCTCAAGTCCCGATTCCGGTGGATTGCGCTCATCGTCCGCGGAATTAATCGCCAAAACCGGCGCTGTGATCCGTTCCAGTCCGTTTCCCGCTGACGGATTGTAGTCCTTGGACGAGGTCCACTGGTACGCCCAATCGTTGGCGTCCGCTGGGCCGGCTCCCGCCAGTCGAGCGTCCACCAATTTATCCGCCAGCTCGCTCGTGGGCGCCATGGCCTGCCAGGCCAGGGTTCCTCCACTGGTGGCAATACCGAAGAAGACGTTGGCCAGCTTCAGCGACGGCGGCTGGACGGTGTAATTGCCTCCCATGTAGGCTGGGTCTTGAATAACCATTTCTACCTGCATGCGCCGCAACATCCAATTGCGACTGGCCTATAGCAAACAGAGAGCATGCCTTAATTTTCCATTTCATCTGAAATCGTGGTTGCCTGTCAGTCAGATAGGTAGTCATCATGTTTATCTGTCTGTGTGTATGTGTATCTGTATCTGTCCGCCTATCAGTTTTTGTGTCTGTCTGTCTGTTCATCTTTCTGTCTATCTGTCTGTCTGCTTGTCTGTCTGCTTGTCTGCTTGTCTGCTTGTCTGCCTGCCTGTCTGTCTATTTGTCTATTTGTCTCTCTGTTCGTCTCTCTGTCTGTCTGACTGTCTGCCTATCTGTCTGTTTGCCCGTTTGTCTGCTCGTCTCTCTGTCTGTCTGACTGTCTGTCTGTTTATATTTTTGTGCCTGTCTGGATGTCTGGGTGCTGGCGTACTTGTGTATCTGTTTGCTTGTCTGTCTGCATATTTATCTGTTTGTATGTCTGCCTATCTGCCTTCTGTGTGGGACTGACCATTGCGGTCGGCTGGGATGCTTGAGGAACCAATGCATCCATAGTGTCGGGAAACGTGACGCCCCATAGCCAAGTGTGCATGCCGCCTGTATAAAATGCAACAAATAAACCTTAAACTTGACCATCAGTTAGCAGTTAAGGGGCGTGGTTTGGTCGGTTAATTTTAGGCATACCCATGGAGTTCCCGAGGATGAGGCGTAAGTGCTTGATACCAAGACCCTCGGTGACCAGCAAATGTTGTGCATTAACCATGTCTAGGTAATTGTATCGCGGAAACGATGTTCGCAGTCCGTCAGATGGTTTTGATGAGCCGCCACAGCCTAAGCCGTCCGGCATGATAATGAAGTAAGTTTCCGCGTCGAGAGGTTGACCGGGGCCGAACAGCAGATCGGCGAAGGTAGCACTAAGAAAGTTTTTACCGCTCCCGTAAGTTCCATGAAGCAGCAGCACGGGTAGACCGCTGGATTTACCGACTGTGGTGTAGTGGATCCGCAAACTGGGAAAGACTTCCCCGGTGTGGAAAACGAAATCGTGGGCGATCCAGTCGGCTTCCACGGGGGTTGGATAACCGGCGTTTGCCATGTCACTGAGGACGGCTAGGAAGATGGGGAATGCCAAAACACCATTGAGAATCGGTCCAAAGATCTACGAAAAGATATCAAGCGTGTATTTAGTTTTTTTGCTTCGTGAAAAGGAAAGAATTCCAAGAAAAGGAACTGGAGGTGCGGGGTTGGACTGTTGGAAATAAAAACTGGCGAGTGGGAGTTTCGGGCCGTTTAACCCTCCTCGGTACAACTTGGTGTTGTTACCTTGATGTTTCCCATCTAGAGGAAAATCGCCCTGCAAGCTCGGATGTTCTCCGCCTCTCCTTCGTCCAAAAAGTTGAAACGAACGATCGATTTTGCGGAAAAATAGGCTAATAAAACGACACTAACAACCTGTAGTGCTCGGTAAAAGATTATGCGATCTTAACGACAATCTGATGGCATGGCCATAGGCAATGCTGATACAGTAATCGCTGCACATAAGCGAACTTTGAATACCCTCAGTGTATCTGTAGACACAATAATATCTGTATACACAATAATATTGATTTCGGAAATAGGCTAATGGAAATGACTTCAACAATTGTAAAGACGGCGACCCCTTCAAGCAGATAACACATCTCATCGACAATCCTATGGCCATCGGCCAGGCTACGGTATACTATACAGTACTTCACTATATACTAAGGGTATTCAAAGTTCGCTTATTTGGCAGCGTTTATTTCGCTATTTCAAACTCGCTGATCTCCCTGGTTTTGAAGATAAGCGAGAAAAGCAGCTCCTTGGCTGCTTTTCTCGCTTATCTTCAAAACCAGGGAGATCTGCTCGCTAATTTTGTGCATCTGCCTTATTCGTGATCCATGTGAGTTGAGGTTAGCGAAGGAGACACAGCTTCAGGTAAGCCAGGGGGCGTGTCCTTGTATCACCGTTGCAAGGGCGTGCAAAACCAGGGAGATAAGCGAGTTTGAATTAGCGAATTAACGAACTTTGAATACCCTTAGTATAAAGTACGCCAGTATTCAGGACGGTGTTCAGTACGCCAGTATACAGTACTTCACTTTACAGTATAAGGTACTTCAGTAATGAAACAATGTTACTGCGCTGACGGGACAGTAGGATGAGAAACTGATTGACTCAACCGAATGTTCAGCACGCTTTATTTTCCATATCCTCTTACTGTATTTTTGAACTTCGTTTTACAGAAATGGGCATAAAAATGGAACCCACATGTACAATAGGCAAAAGAAGAGGAACCACAAAAGTAGGTTTCTCACGTGATTGGACTCTTACCTAAAAAGAAACTATTAAAATAAAACTCAAAACCGTCATGCCAATTAAGCCCGTCAAGGTAAAATTCTCTCTCTCGCCCTCTCTCTCTTGAATCACCTAGTCACACAGACAGTTCCATGTCAAAAAGTGGACCGCAAATGAAGAATCATCACTCAGTGAGAGAAAACACGGCAGGAATTTCGTTCAGCTGCATCAATCTGACACACGACCCCGAACGGGAAAATTAAATTAAATTAAAAACTACGATCCTGGTCCAGCACACACAGCGAGTGCGTGTTTGGGTGCCGAAGAGAAGATATGCCGAGACACGATGGTGGTTTAGAAATCCTCCTCTTCGTCGGACACTTCCCCGTCCTCACTGATACTGGCCGGCTTCATACGTTTAATCAGCAGATTCGAGTCGTGCACTTCCCCGTTGGCGATGGCCTGACATGCCTTCATCAGGTCGTAATTGATCTTCTCGCTCACCACCGAGTCGTGCTTGTATTCGGGGTGCTTCTCCACAAAGTTTCGCAGCCAGGTGGCGGTGGTCTGGAGGTCGCCCGACGCCTTCTTCCGGATGAAACGCAGGTACGTGAGGAGGGTACAGCTGGTGTCCACGTCCAGATCCACATCCTTCAGGTAGTCCTTGATCAGGGGGATCAAACCGGGGAATTCGCCCTCTTTCCCGTTGAAGATTTCGTCGATGGACATTTTCGTGTACTCATTCTTGGAGGGCTTGGCGCACTTCTGATACGAGGCGGCGCTGTTGACGTTTTCTAGGAAGACAGCGAGGCATGGTCAGACAGGAATAGCACGCTGGAAGACATTATCCACATGCAAACACTCTGGTGGTGGGGGGAGGGAAACAGCCAAGCAAATACGAAACACGCACGGGGAAGCAGGCAAGTAGGCAGGCAGACAAGTAGGCAGACAGACAAGTAGGCAGGCAGACAAGTAGGCAGGCAGGTAGGCAGGCAGGCAAGTAGGCAGGCAGGCAGGTAGGCAGGTAGGCAGGCAGGCAGGCAGGCAGGCAGGCAGGCAGGCAGACAAGTAGGCAGGCAGACAAGTAGGCAGGCAGGCAGGCAGACAAGATGAAAGGAGCCTCTGACCCCAAAGTGACCAACCAACCAACACAACGAAATATGAGACGAACCGGTGAGAATGTCCTTCCGGAAGTAAAACTTCCCAGTTCGAGAAGCACCGCGTTTCTGTGCTTCCTTCATGTTCTCCTCCACTTTAGAAATCGGAATGAGAAAGTTCAACTTGAATGAGATGATGACGCGGGTCAAGAGGACGATGAAAACGACGAAAGCCGCATTTTCAAAGTCCGTCATTTGAATCTAAACCATCGCAAGAGGATCAGCACGAGTCAGCGAAAACTATTCGTCGAGCAGATTTTTTCTCACCTCCATCGGACGGAATTCCACTCGCCATCCGATCGGGCTGTTCGGCGGCGGCGGTTTGAACCGCATCGACTGCCAGTTGGTAGATTGAATGTTCTAAAAAGAGGAAGAGAAAGACACGAATGCACGCTTGGCCTGAAACATGGATTTGCCTGACATGGTCCGTACCTCAAAGTGGTCAGACTCGTTTGCGTCATCCTGGTTGATCTTCTCGGAAAAGAGTGAAACCGGATCGCGGATGAACAGATGGGCCATGTGGCGGGCGAGTTGATTATCGATACCTGTCCACAGAATGATGCTGCAAGTAAATCGACAGTCAGGGAAAAACACGGCTCACATACCGGACTCCACCATTAACTTGACGAGATCCTCATCCACCACCAGTTTGACATCGTTATAGCCTTCCCCCCACGGAGAGATGTAGCAATCCACCGAGTCGTACCGCGATTTGGGAATGTGGAACCGTGACGTCGTCAACGGCTGCTTAGAATGGTCACAAAATGACACAGTTAATCGGCTGCATCACATTTTTGCACTCAACGACAGGAACAAGTTGCATGGAGGGTCCGAGCGATGGGCAAAGGGGCGGGGCAAGGTGTTAGATAAACACAATCAGCAAATCAACCAGCAAAGCTGCACCGCTTGTTTAGTGGTCACTTTCAATCGTTTTAAAGTCACTGGTTGATTAGTTGATTGGGTTCAACTAACCCCTGCCCTGCCCCTTTTGCCCATCGCCCTGATTGTCCATTCAACTTTTTTCCTATCACTTAGTGTAAACACGATAACGTGAACGATTAAGGTGTTGCTGCTTCTTACCGCGGTCCCCTTCTCCTCGTCGGTTCGGTCGTCCACGCTGCCGGAGATAACGTCCCATCGACAGTCCACGTCCGCCAGAAACCCTCGAAAAATTGGCGCCGCCGCACTGATAGACAACTAAGGAATGAGAAAGTAGACTTACTGTAAGAGTGTGTAAACAAAACTGAAATGCTTATAAATTGTTAAGAGATACTAAAATATTTTCAGTTGGCAAAAACATATTTAACTAATTCTAGTTACTAATTCTATCTAATCTATCTATCTATCTAATTCTAATTCACTATCCCTTAACAAAGAGTCCACCTGTGCTGTACAAGGTAACCGGTTGCAGAGAAGGCTTCCAATTAAATTTCCTTACCAGAATAGGACAAAGAACCGTCAATTGGTCATAGAGAAAGCGACCCTCATCGATGCTGGATGCCTGGAACGTAACCTGCAGAAACCAGAAATTCGTCACCATAATAGAACCACACACATTAATGTCACTCAGGTTCAGTGCACAAAGTGCGATGACATACCTGTAGGCAGCAGCAACCCATTCCGAAACCCATCGCGTCCATGTAGATATGGTCCGGCTTGACTGCCGCTTTCGTTTCCGGATCATCGTTGAATTCCGCTAAGTTCTCCACAAACGGTGACGGTGTCTTCTTGTCCTTAAAGACTGTTTCAAAAAAATAAGAGGGCGATTTACATGGGTCAGAATTGGGGAACACGCAAAAGTTCAGCACCCACTTGGAACATTGATCGCGACTTTCTTGCCACGTCGCTGTCGAATATTCCGTGAAAGTGTCCTAGAATGTACCGCAAAACAATTCTGTTCTAATTCAGTTTTATTCTTATATTTTGTTTGGCTGTTTTCCTGTCTTCTATCTGCCTGTCTCTTTGTATGTCTACTTGCCTATCTGCCTGTCTGCCTGCCTGTCTGTCTGCCTGCCTGCCTGTCTGTCTGTCTGCCTGCCTGTCTGTCTGCCTGTCTGTCTGTCTGTCTGTCTGTCTGTCTGTCTGTCTGTCTGTCTGTCTGTCAGTCAGCCTAATTACTTGTATCGCGGGTGGGCCGGGAAAATAGCGTCGTCCGGGAAAAACAATGAATGTGTGACACCATCCCGTGGAGTAACCTTCAGGGGTGGGAAAGTGAAGCTCGGACAGCCCAGCCTAATGAACCAAGAAAGACAGTTAGCCATACAACAGAGAGCATGCAGCACGTAAGGTGCTAAAACTGTGATCGTTCAATGGGCGTTTAGTTGGACCCAAACAAGCGTCGCACCTAGGGAAGGCAGTGAAGCAGAGAACAGCCTCGTCGCTGTGCAGCAGCTTCTGCACCTCTTGACGACGTCTGCGCATGTTGCCCTCCACCAGGTTGAAGCACGCCAGGTATGACCCGTACGGCTGACCGGGAGTGCCTTCCACCATGTAGGCCGCGTACTCGGGACGCCATAGCGAGTGAAGAGCCTGGGTTTCTCTGTGAAAGCATCAAGTGAATTGGATAAGTTGAATCTATCTGACGGCGCCGGTTCAGTGAATTGACAATACAATAAGAGAGCAAATATTTTCTGAGACAAATGTTCTACAGCACCGTAATCTCGCACAACATTTTGTCGATTGATCAAAAAGGGAAAGATCAATATTTGTCGGCACTGTGCGCGCACAGACGTGCGCTCACATCGATTAACTCGAATACGACTCGGGATCTACGGTTGTGTCTGAAATTCAAATTTGCGCAACCTTCGGATTGACGTAGGTCTACAGTAACGCCGTAACGAAGCGCACATCCCAGTCTATGAAATGGGATGCGTGCATCGTGCAATCAGCAACAGACCCAAAACCTCATCGTTCCACAGCCTCAAAAATGTCAATTTAAAATGCAGAGAGCAAAATCTCATGCAAATCTGTTATTGTATGAAATATAGATGCAGGTCTCAAACATGTTCAAAACAGCAATCCAGCGTTCAAGCGATCAGTCGTATCATATTCGTATGAATTCGGCGTTCGGCACAAATTCTGGACCGGAAGTTCTTTGCAATCAATCAATCAATCGATCAATCACTCAATCAATCAATCAATGTCTCAATCAATCGATCACTCACTTGATCAATCACTCAATCAATCACTCAATCAATCACTCAATCAATCACTCGATCAATAACTCAATCAATCACTCAATCAATCGATCGATGGAAGATATCTCGTAGGTCTTGGTACTGAGTTTTTGGACCGAAGACATACTAAATATCAGCCAGTCATGTAACACAGCATCGCATACACATACCCAGTTTCTATCGCCTTGTGCTCCTTCTCCTGCAACTTCGGCAGCAGATCCGGAGCGCGCAGCGCAAGTTGCGCTTTCTGATTAGCATCGTCGAAGCGCACCAAAATATACTCAATCTACAACGGCAAAGAAAAGATGTCTAAAACAAAGTCCAATCGCTCTATGCGAACGCAAAACAACCGCCGATTAAAATCGAAGCTCGTCGCAATAACGATGACACCGTTACCTCATCGCCCCATTTGAGCTGATCATGCTTGCGATCTTTCAGCTTGTTGTACAGATTGATGAACTGCAGGATGCCGTGTTTCCGCACATGATCCGCGTGCTTCTTCGTTTCTTCCCAACTCAGGGGCGACCCTTCCGTCAGCAGGCCCATTGTCGATAATAAAGTGTGGGATTTCGAAATCGGCAAAAGTTCCCAAAAGACAGCACAAAAAAAAGAACGGTAGTCGAAACTGCAGAACCGATTCACGCACAAGACGCTCTTCCGGCACGGTCGCCCACAACATGCACACACACTGCTGTCTGGCTGAGGAAAGATGCACCGAGATAAGAATGAACGAGTGACTGTGGCTGCGGCTGGCACTGATGTGTGCGATTTTATAAAAATCGAAGACGGACAAAAAATGACGTCAGGCAAAAACGTAAAGTCAGGAGAAAAATTGTGGAATCATGCTGCCTGTGTGCGTGCGTGTGCGCTGCCTGTGTGCACGCACTGCGGTGCTGCCTGTGTGTCTGTGTGTGTGTGTGTGCGCTGCCTGTGTGCACGCACTGCGGTCCTGCCTGTGTGTCTGTGTGTGCACGTGTGTGCACTGCGGTGCTGCCTGTGTGTCTGTGTGTGTGCGTGTGTGTGCGCGTGTGTGTCTGTGTCTGTGTCTGTGTCTGCCTCTGTGTGTGTAGAGTGTGACTGTGTGGGAATGACTCTGTCTGGGTCTGCGGTCTGCTGGTGATGAAATGTCTGTGGGTCGTCGTCGGTGAGTGCAGTAGAGTCAAAAGGCGTTGAGACAAGATTTCATCGAGAAGTTGGGCGGGTTTACGTAACACCGCGATACGTCAGGTGGCGGAATGGATCCGATTGGATCAAATACGCTGCGTCGGTGGGCTTCATCGTGACGTACTACTAGTACAATGTGGTACCTCTGATAAAAGTGTCAAGTTCCATGACGAGGCAAATAAAAATATTTCCAGATTGCCAGACTACGATATTTGCAACGGGGATTTTGGGGCAATGTTCTTGCGGGAGATGTTTTTTCCGTCAAGGAATTTTACAGTAAAATATATCCTCCCGGGTGGTACTTTTTGGGGATTTTTAAGTATTTATTCCCATTCCGAATATAAGATAAGAAATGAAGACCGTATGCTCGCGATCTCAAGGGACACTTTTCTGCCCTACCCGTAAATTTTAACCAACCAGGGCCGTACCTTTTCAGTACCGTTCACCAAATTAGCACTGTAGGGACAAAAATACGGAAGAGCAAACTGTGCAATCAATCAATTGAGCACTACTGGGAAGCACAACTGCACAATCAATCAATCAATCAAGCGTAAGGAGTAAGATGTACGAAATCAGCTAATCAGAGAACAGTGAATCAGATTGAACGTTCAATCGAGTGCAGGGCCATACCGGGGGAGGCGGGGCTTAGCTGTCCCTTGAGATCTCGAGCATACGTTACTGTATTTTCGCGTTAGACAGGGACAGCCGTACTGGAGTGGAACGTGTGTACGGCTGTGTGCACCGTACACACAGCACAAGCGCCGCCTGGCCGATTAAACGTTCCACAGCTCGTACGCTGTCCCTGTCTAACGCGAAAATACGGTACTAGTATGATAGGTGCGCCGATCAAGTCCGCGCATGATATCATCTACACGTACCATTTACTATTATGCTATATAATATTTGATGACTCATAACATATGGCTATTTATATTACTATTATATAGCGCATGTTCGAAACTATTATTGGTCTTCTTCAGCTAGCTACGCTTACATAATGGATATTTTCTCAACGGACTATAAAAAGTCCTGCTCTAGTTGAAGTGCGGCAAGTTTTTACTTTTCAATCTTCACTGCCAGTAAACTTTCACTTTCTATCGACCCGTTCACTTTTTTTGGGTCGCCCGGCGCGAGCCCCAATAATTAGTACCGCTAAATATTAATTTTATAACGTGCGAGGACCATTATTAGCTATTGTTGTTTTGGATGTGTGTGTCGGCCGAAAACACATCTGTCGTCGCTAGTATCACCCGACCTACCTTATTAAGGTTTCCTTTCTTAAGCAATCGTTATTGAGATTGTTGAAGAAGTCAGGTGCACGGAAACAGTTCATGTATCGTGTCAGAAGAAACATTAATTCCTTGACACCAGTTACAGCGCTCTGGTACATGACGACTTTTACTGTAATCATCAAACTTAATCAAAATAAAATTTTCCAACATTACAACTTGTCGGTCAACGGTAAAAAAAAACGACAAAAACTCGGAAGACTACTAGTAGGCGTGCCGAAATTTTGACCTGCACCGGCATCGATTCGGGGGAGGCCATTATTGCCGGGTGTCTGCGAGCGCCACGAAGTAGGGATAGGGAGTATGATATCACAGCCAAGAGAGACAAATCACAAACAGATTTCCTTCCTTGCCGCTAACTGATTCCATTTCAGGGCACAGTCTTTCCGCTAGCCGGGGTGTGGCCGTTCACAAGATTGGAACTGCCGCCGTTGGGAACTTCCGGCGTGCCGTTCCGGCTGGGACTGTGGAAGACGTCCCGCATTTCTGTCAACTTCTTCACCCATCGCACCACCTGGGGATTCTTGAACTTCCCTATAAACCATTCAGAAATCAGTAAACATTCAGACAGAATTCCGTCTTGATTGCGGCAGAGAAAATCCGCGATTACTAAACTTTTCTCATCTCGAAGCCTACTTTGCTGAATGCTCGCCTTTTTTTCTTCAATTACCGCTTGATCATCTAGTTACATAAAGTTACATAAAGATCTTCAATCTTTACGTCGGTCTAAAGCATCTACTGAGCACGATGGATCTTTTTCATCTTTCGTGCAACTTGATTCTAATATGCTATTGATTGCCTGTCTGTCTATCTATCGGTTTCTCGGTCTGTCTGTCTGTCTGTCTGTCTGTCTGTCTGTCTGTCTGTCTATCTGTCTGTCTGTCTGTCTGTCTTTCTGTCTGTCTATCTTCTTTACCTTTCGTGCTTGCGAAGAATTCTTCCAAGTATTGCGGATTGTCCGCCCGTTGCTGACTCAGCTCATACTCGTAGGCCTGCAGGATCATCTCGAACCGGTCCAAATCCTTGACAGTTTGTGCTTCCACTGTGACTTGGTTCTCATACTCCTAAACCATCCCATCAAACATACTCTCTCATTAGACCATAATGAACCTTGATATTGAAATGTGAGATGTGTGCCAAAACAAACCTCGTATAGAGACAGGATCTCGTCGGCCACTTCCTTCTTCAAATTCTGGCACATAGATATCATGGCTTCCTACCGAAAAGCAAAGGAAGGCCCGTTCGCGTTATGTAATAAGCAACCCGCTGCATAAATATTGACAAAGCTTGGTGGCGGCAGTGGATGAATTCAATCTGTCACGGAAATCCAACCTTTTCCTGACGGTGCTTATCCTCTACGGACACGCCGCAGTAGGGTGTGATGTCACCGACGATAGCTTCACACATGTCATGGACCAACGCGACCTTGATGCATCTGAAGCCAAAACACGGGATGGAAACGTAGTAGGTGTAGAGTAGACGAACGCAGGAAAATGACAATCAATCAATCAATTGATTACATCGCATCAACAATCAAATCAATAGAGCAATCAATCTAGCAATCCAATTATCTTGTGTTCGGGTCGGGTACCTCGTCTTATCAATGATTTTGGCAGCCGCATTCCCATTTTCCTGGCTCTTTTCCTCCAAAAGCATGGCCAAAATCGCCATTCGATACATGTGGTCAGCTACACTCTCAGGAGCAGGCACATCACGGATCACCCAACCCGTCCGCTTATTTTTCTACAAGACACGAGAGAAAAAATCATGGAGTGCCTGCTTGTTTAACAGTAATTTGTGAACACCCCCCTCCCCCAAGAATAACGATTCATCCCATGTTCTGTTCCAGAAATGCGTAAAAATACCTTCAGATTTCCGATAATCAGCATGAATTCCAAAACACCAGTGTCCCCCAAGGCGTTTGCCATTTTTTCAACAACTATCAACAGGTCCTTCAAACGGATTCGACGTCCTGCAATGTCTGCGTTCCGAAATTTCACTTTGATGATTCGAACTACAATGAAACGTCCGAATAAAATATAAGCACAAAAAAATCGGAATAGTGATCCGAACCACAGAATAAGCGACGAGTTATTATTATTATTATTATTATTATTAT
>LRSR01011081.1:0-15012 GCA_001579985.1 Hypsibius dujardini
CAGCCATTTTGCCTGAGGATCGTTAATATATATTGTTCACGCGCGTGGATAAAATTCCTTCCCTTACCTTCACCTGACTTTAAAATCCGTCACTCAAAATCTCATCATTCCCCCTTCGCTCTGTTGCAGATTTTTGCTGGAATCTGGATTTCTGCGGCTTGTATTTGATGTGAGTGATCGTCATCAAAGGGAAACGCCCTGATTGCCTGAAGTCTCACTGCAGTCCCGCCCCCTTGCCCGTTTTGCGCCCACCCCCCTCAGGGGTTCGGAGTGTTTTCCTATGCCGCACGCAGCCTCGACACTCAGCCAGCTTTCGCATTCTCCAATTCTCCACTTCGCAGAGGACTTCCTCGCCTGATTAAACAACTCCGGATACGGATTTTGGAGCGAGGTGTTGCGGCACACCGCGTGGATTAAACCGGGGCCGAAGCACACCTGCACCCCCTGGGAAGGAAACCGCTCAATTGGACCACACGATGGCCGCCTCACTGCCGGCTTGTCGTCACGTTTGGCGCTTCTTCTGTTTCCTGATGGGTGAGTCCGGTTGTGAAACCAAAGAATGTTGTTTTTTTTCTATTGACTGCGGGAGATGGGGAGAAATGGGCGCTGAATATTGAAATTTTGTTTGATTAGGAACTGATTGATTGGTTGATTAGTTGACCGAGAAATTGCGTTTCAGGAACGGCTGGTTGATTGATCTGTTTTCGTTGCTTGATGGATTCCATTGGAAATGATTCTTTTTAGTCTGTCTGCCTGTCTGCCTGCCTGTCTGTCTGTCTGTCTTGTTGTGTTTGCCATCCTGCCTGTCTGTCTGTGTCTGTCTATAAGTCTGTCTGTTTCCGTGGCTTCGTTTTGTCTCTTCCGAATGTTTCCCGTGAGCAAGTGTGATTGTATATCATGTATAGTTTATTTTGGTATCCGACCATTAATTAGCCTGAATGTTTGTCTGTGCTTGTTCAAGAGCACCACAAGAGGTGTCTCCAATTTCACTTCCCCAAGCGACAAGCCCACCAAACCGACTTTGCCCTTTCTTGCACGTCTTGATGTCTCCCACCCAGCAGGATAACCGGCTAAATTCGTTTAGTTATCTTTACCGGCATAAACCACACCGCTAGTCAATCAATAATCAACTATTGAAATCCGCAACACAAGCAAGACAATCAATCAATCAAGTTCTCGTCGCTTGCACTGACTCTCAGGATGCGCAGTTTTACACACTCACTCTTTTCCGCATGACATCACTTTACGGCTATACTTACACTAACAGTCCCATTGCTGCTTTTTTGAGATCATCTAGCTCACGCAACCTCCGGTAGTCGCGTCTTTCGCTTTTTCAGTCAAGTAACCTATAATTACAGCGACACAGGCAGACACACACATAGACAAGTGGGCGGGAGTGGAGAAGGGGGAGGCCTAATTATGATCACCTCTGCGTTTTTTTACAGCGACTTGAACTGATCCACTTCGTGGCGATGAGGGAAGAGAGACGGAGGAAAAAGTTGCCAATTTTTTGGTCTAATTGTCTCTCATTTGCCTGAGCACGTTCAGTCAGCCGGAAGCGGCTCGTTGACATTAGACACACACACAGAGACATTAAGACATTTCAGGCACAACCAAGGTTAAGAGAGTGGAAAGAACACGCTCTTCCGTTTTCCGTGCCGGTGCATCGCTAATTAGTCGGCCTGAATTATTTCTGCGTGTGTGAGTTTATTTTTTTAACGGGAAAATGTTGCAACTGTCTGTCTGCAAATACATCTAGTCAAGTGCGGCGTGTCTGTCTTGCCTGCCTCTGTGGCGGTATCCTTGCGATTACCATTTTTTTCAGGCCGATTGTGTGGTTGTGTGTTTGGCTTGTGTAAGCTACCGCTCGCGCTGTCCATGTGGAGTGGATTACGCTTTTTTATTGTGGTCCTTATAGACTTGATTGAAGGTTATTCCCAGCTGCAATGGAGACGATCATGTCTCACCCGGGCAATAGACAATGTCTGAACTGAGCGATTTGACTCCCGGTTTGCAGGACAATTGACCACTTGAAAATAAAACTTATTTCTGAAATAAAATATATTTACCATTTATTTTTCTGATTTTTTTAGTTATTATTTCGGATATTTTCTAATTATTTTTTGAACATAGTTTATTGTTTCCAGCTTAAAATTCGGTCGTTATTTTAATAAATTTTTTGAAAGTTTGACAAAAGGGATTTTAATATTTAGCCAGCGTTTGAGACGCGATATCAGGTTGGGGGAGGGGGGGGGTGGGCAATTGGTAATGCGATTCCTTCGACAACGACTGTTTAATCGGGGTGTTCTGGTTGAAAGGCGTCCTAAAGTTAAACTCACATTCTCCCCTTGATCTTTAAAGTTCACCCGAGAGACAGACAGAGAGAGAGCTGAGCTTATGTCTGCATTAGCCACACAGTACCAGTAAAGATTTTAAATAATAACCATGCCGTTTTCTCGCTGATTGTGCCGGTTGATTAAACACTTGACTACAGGTGAAACATTACAACATTTGCATTTCGAAATCTTTTAAATTGCCCGATTTATCGAACTTCGAAAGTCCTGCCTTCTTTATTAAACGCAACTGTTATTTAATTAAATTAATTTTTTTGTGAGAAAAAATATGGAAGCCGGTATGGAAAACGTGCAGCGAGAATAATCGTCACTTTACCCCGTATTTCGTGTTGATTGATTGTTGATTGGTTGTTGCAACAAAAAACGCCATGGCGGATTTGGAGGGTTGCCGTGTGCACCTTGCTTTGCGAGTCCAGCTGTGCTTGCCAGTAGACGACAAGACGTCAAACGACGATTGATGGGACGCTTTGTACGCCGGACGGACGGACGACGGAGAACATGCTGACTGACCAGCGTCCACTATCGCCGCCGTCCATCGCGCTCTCAGCGCTGCCTGTCTGCCTTGTCTGTACTGCATCAAGCAAGACGACAAGACCGCTTATTCCAAACTTCCAAGAAGTGAGATTTGCAGATTTCAAGAGGGAGACAAAGAGGTTTGCACAGGCCGTGTCGGTGCACACCCTCTGCCTGCCTTGCCTGCCTGACTGGAGCAATTGGCAATGAAACGACCATGTCTGTCTGAAGTCCTGGCTATCGGCCATCTTGCTTGTTCTGGCTGACTGACCTGCAGTCCGATCGACCAGCGCTACACGTACCTGCAAAATCAATAAACGTGTGAAGGAAGGAAGGCCGGACACAAAAAGATTACTCCCATGAGAGAAGAGGTAAGAGCGCGTCCCGGAAATCTTTTAAAACGAGCGATCACTTCACAGACACACAGACACAGACAAGGGATTGTGTGGAGCAGCAGGCAGACAATCAATTTCGTATACTGCATAGGGCACACGTAGACAAACACAGAGACAGGCATATATATGAACACTGTTGTAGGGGTGCTGGTAAAATGTGCAACAATATCGTAATTTTCTGTGGTAATATTTGCACTAATATTCCCACGCCGGTGATCATAATGGGCCACCCTGTCCGTTTGTCCCTCCCGGGATCCGGCGTGGGCTGAGTTGAGAGTTGAGGGGAGGTTTTAAAGTTTCCCCACGCTCTCTAATGTAAACTACTGACCAGCTGGATCGCGTCTTCGGGTCAAAATATTGATGCGAAGAAAGTTTGTAGGATTCACTGAGTGCGAACAGACAAATTAGCAGTTCGAACAGCCCAGACATACACGGACTTGCTTGGCAGACATTTGTGCCAGCACAAGACATAGGAGAGAAGGGGAAAGAGAGACAGGGAGGCAAACAGACTGCAGACACAAACAAAGAGGGAGTCGGGCAGGCAGATAGACAGACAGACATCAACGAGTCGTTAGGTTGAGAGATAGACAGACATACACTGTATCGATCCATTATTATGATTATCGAATTAACCAAATTCTTAATCAGCTTTATTATTCCTCCCTCACACAGGCAGCCACGGCACATATTACAACCTGGAAGGCATCAACAATACGGGGGATGAAAACTGCCCCACAACAAATCCAGTCAGTCAGTCGGCACGGTGAAAATAGACTCTCCCGGGAAGCCTATAAAGTTTTCCCATTTCCATCGATCGCACCACCACCACATCACCGTCATCTGAACACCACCCCACGTTCGCCACCTTTCCCTTCCTGTCACACGGGCACGGACGAACGGACTACCTGGAGCGACGCTTTGAACGACGGCGAGGCGATCGGATGGGGAAGGGGGGAGATCAGGTTGCCTGCAAAGTGACCACTGACCAGGAGGGTGCTCTGCAGGCCTCTTCACCAACACGCCGGGGATTTAATGAGGCACGGCATTCAAGTGCTCTGATTACGCGCGCGCGGGGCAGGCAGGCACTGATGAGACTTTTCGCCCCGGTGTCTGTCTGTCTGTCTGAAAATTATCATAATTTTTCTTGTCTCTCTGTCTGCCTACCGTCACGGACGCTTCTTCTTCCCCTGGCTGCATTATCATTGAATTATCATACTGCAGGTAGCAGTGTGCGCCGGAATCCCTGGGGGCTCTCTTTGTCTGGATTTTCGGTCCTTCTCTCTGTCTGCTTGCCGGTCAAAGTGTCTTTTGTTCTTACTACCTGGCAAATCTCTTCTTCGTTTTCGGAGTGGGACGTCCTCCAGAAGGAAGCTCGAAGCCAGTCACCCGGACTGCACGGCGACGCCTCCTTAAATATCGGGATGGGTGGAAAACGGTGGCTGTGTGCGTGATGATGATGACGGAGGAACCGGTCAGCGACCACGCGCGGTGTGGATGTGGTCAACCGTGTCTATGTGCACCTTTGTGTTGCCTGTCTGACTGACTGACTGTCGGTATCGCTTTACAATTAAGCGCGACGCCGTATTTCACGCATCTTTAACTGGTAGAATGTATACCAATTTGGAATTTGAGTGGAGGGAGAGGGAATATGGCTTAAAACTTTCCGGGATTTATTTTTATATTATTGACCAAACTAATTAGTCTTAAGTATTGGCAACATAGGAACTGCCGCAGATGTCTGAAAGTCTGGCTGATATTCGTCGAGTTTGCCTGCCTGAATGCAGTCATGTCTGGATTGTGAGACTGTATGTCGGTTTCTGTCTGTATGCCACAACAGTCATCCAGTCTGTTGTGTGTCTGTCCAATGTATGCCTAATGTCTGTCATTGATTTACCTGGTCACTCTGATGTCTGTCTGTGTGTCTGTCTGCCGAATAATCACATGTCTGTCTGGTCGTTCATCGTTTCGTACCTGTCGGCAGTTTAAATTCTTTCTTTCAATCCAATTCCACTCAGAACAATTAGCGGAATTTAATGCGAGAGTTCACTGCCTGTTGATCCGCATTCTCCAGGCAATTGTCTTGATCCTGTCTGTGTATTGCAATACCGAATTCCACCACCGTCACTGACCGCCATGCCGGAATCCAGAGCAGAGTCGCACCACCAATTGATTCCCACTATTCACCAGCCACCCGTATTATGACAACCTCAAAACGCCGACCCCGACCATGGAAGGCTGTTCGACATAGGCAAATTGTTCCTGTGGTGCCTTTCAAGAGGGGCCCACAATTAGGGAAGGAAGGCTGCTGCCTGTGTGCCTGAAAGTGCAATTATGCCCGGCACTTCCTCTCCCAAGCTCTCTCTCTCTTGCCTCGATGGTCGACGCCTGAAAATTCAAATTCACTACTCAACCTTGCATTCATATTTATTCTCTCATAACCCATATACACACCGGCATATTCGGTGTGTGTGAGAGAAAGAGAGGGAGTCGGGAAGGACTGGCCGCGGTCGTGCCTGAGAAATGATTCATAATTACCGGTGGCCGGCTGGTCAACTGAACCAGCACAGGCAAATCGATGCGCGATTTCAAGTTACACCGGGGCGGGATAGGCGCCGAAGATGGAGGGCTTCAACGTGGCACCTCTGGCGTCATGTCTGCCTAATTTGTATATTCATTTCGGACCTTTCCCTTGAGTGGCTGATTGACTGTCTGGTTTGCGCGTGGATCATGCGTCTGCCAGCCTTGCTGCCTGTATAGGTTGTCTGTCTGGTGCCTGTCTATAGTTTTTGTCTGTCTATTGTTTCAGGTGCTTGTCTGTTTGTTGGTCTATCCATGTACCTTTTTTTCAGCCTGTGAACTTGTCTATGTATGCCTTCTCCGCCTTTTTGCTTGCTTGTCTACCGTATTTCGTCTGCCTGTACAAATGGCTGATTGTCTGTCTACCTGCTTTTCCGTCTATATTATATGTCTTAGTGCCTGTCTGTCTGTCTAGGTCTAGTAAGTGACTGAACTTGACTTGACCACTGGTGCGTCACCAAAAATTGACTGTGAGTGTCTTACATATTGCATATTAATGAAAAACAAATGTGGTGCAAATTGGCGCGACGGACGTTTTGAGTGGTGAAGTGGTTTGTGGGGTTTGCCTCTTGATCAAGCAGCATAAGAAATGGCGTGTGTCTCTGTCTATCTGCATGTCGAAGACGCCATTTATGAATAAGTGTTGTGGGTTGGTTGCATATTGCGCATATCGAGCTATCGGAAGAGAGTTCAAAAACAGCTTTCATCGTTGGGTGTCTGTTTGTGAGACATAACTGTCGTTATTACATATTTCCCTCTGTCATCCCCAATGCCTACAAATCATGTTTGGTCCCGCGGAAACCGTCAAGATGAGACGTATGTCTGTCGGATGGATTGCGTGGGATTTTTTTTTCTTCGGAAAAATGTGAATCATTTTAACGAACCTGCGCGTTAATGAGACGATTAGTTACTTGTCTCTTCAGGCAGATTGTGACCGACAAATAAACAGACATATCGATAGATAGACAGGCAAACAGACAGACAGACTATCAGACATTCAGACAAGCAGGCAGACAGACGAGATATGACGTCAAAGAAATCGACTACTTGTGTGTCTGTTTGTCTGCCTGAATCGATCACTTATTCGATCAATTGATTGACTGATAGTTCGTTTAACTTTCCGTATACTTGTTTGTTGTCTTAGCCAAAAGACATCGTCGTTTATCATCCCTCCTACCCATGCACCACTTTAAATTCATTTCTGCTGATGTCTGTCTCCCTTGCCTATACCGTGTGTGTGTATGTGTTGTGACACCAAATCCCGACAAGGAATGTGAACTGGCATGCCGATCTTCCAGCTGTTTAGCGCGCCAATACGTCAGACAGACAGACATTCATCGTGCTGACAGGCAGACAGACACGCAGTAGTTTGATTGTGTTTTCTGTATGTGCCTGTCGTCGCAGGCCGGCATGTGCGGTCAATATGGTCACCGCGGAAATTTGGAAACTCTCGGGAGACTCGCGAAAAATATCGTACCCTCCATTAGCGATGGAGGTCAGTGGTCGTGGGAACAACCACTGGGCACAGGCAATTTACGCCGCCACCGTCTACGACGATAAAACTGGTGGTGGAACGCTTCCAGCGATCATCAAGTGTAACCGCCTTTTACGCGGCTTAATTTTAGAGCACAAAAGTTGGTTCGCGGTGTGGCTGCCTGGTGGTGTCTGGAATGGATGGACGGACGGGTCGTAAACATATTGGATGACGGACGACTGGATGAGCGCTCGTGCAGAAATTGAGTGGCGTCAAAGTGGTCGGCATAATGTCTGCCTGCGGTTGTATGTCTGAATGACTGTCTCTTGATTAACCGGGTTATTTGTCTGACTAGGATCTTGTCTGTTGTGTCTCAGGCAGTTTGTCTATATGTCTGTCTGTGACGTTACCTATTCGTTTGTCTACTTTTTGCTCAGGGAGCTGGCTGCCTGCCTGCCTGTCTGTTTTGTGTCTTGTTGTTCTATAAACCGAAAGCATGTAATCCTCGTGTTTGTAATGGTCAAGGGGACGACAGTGACCAAGGTGTTGCGCGGTGTGCGGGTCCCAGTCACTCTTTCGTCAGGTGAAACGGGGAGTAAATTGGACCGGCGGCTGTTATATCTAATGGATGTCAGATCGGTCGGTAGTGTTTGTCGGGATGACCACCGTTTTAAAGTGCTACTGCTGCGGGCAACACGGTGACCGTGTGTCCGGACGTTACAGCGGTGGGAGGTCGGTAAAAGGTTGTGTTTTCAGGAGATGGAGTATACCTAGTTTACGATAAGTGCTGCTGAAATTGTTGGTGTGTCTGAATGCCAGTGAGAGAACAGTATGCCTTGAAGCAGACAGACAGTTCAGGCTTGCAGACATGCAGCAGACAAAGATAGGCAGACAGGCAGGTAGACAGATTATTGGGACGTTCAGCAGACAGACAATCAGCTAGGCAGACACAGGCAGATAGACATACATGCAGAGAGGCAGTCCGAAGGGCAGCTTTCTTCGGGAAATAAAACCTACTTCCTCCATAGGCAAATAGTCGTAATACCGATTGCTCAAACCATTTTCGGATCTGTAAATGTTGTTGTCCGATTCGATCGATGCTCACTTGTGTTGTTTTTTGACAAGTTGGCGCACTTTAGCATAATGGCGTTTAATATGCAAAAGGCCTAATTCGGTCATTCATCCATGTGTGTGTGTGTGTGTGTGTGTGTGTGTGTGTGTGTGTGTGTGTGTGTGTGTGTGTGTGTGTGTGTGTGTGTGTGTGTGTGTGTGTGTGTAAAAAATGTCAGTCAAAAGTCACAAGTGTTGTAAAAAACCTCTGTCACGGTCTACATCCACTATTGCAATATACCAAGCAGCAGATCGATGGGAGCATTTGTCCAGCAAAACAGCGACCGCTGTTCCGCCCAGTCGAGCGCACTAAACATGGGCCGTTGCTTGGTGGTTGAGTTGAGTTTTGCGATGTGATTACATTACGTCCGAAGATTGGCAAGAGTGGCAACAAGGACTGCTCCTGGGAGGATGGAATGAAAATTCAGGCATATGCTATGCAAACAGACGCGCAGCATTTAAACCGACGGCAGACGTGGCAGGGGAAAATTAAAGCGCCTTATTACGCTCCATTAGGGGAATTTTGGGTCGTGCTGCTTGACCAAGCAGACCAGTTGGTATCGGGGTATGGAAAAGGGGTGGTTTCCTGTGGTTTACATTGTGGCAATTCCTTTGGCGAATTGGTTCTCTAATAGCCGAGATGTTTTCAGACACGAACCGCGAGCCTGTCTGGATCGGTCTGTTGTCTGTCTGCGAGGATCATGCCTGCATCACTTGTGTGCCTGCGTGGTAGGACGCCGTGTCTGTCTCATGTCTGCCCAAATTGGGGTCCTCTCTAGATGAGTTAGTTGTCTGTCTGTGGTTCATGTCTGAATGCGTAATCGGGTCTGGAACAGGCATTTGCGCTCGTTTGCCTGAATTTGACTTGTCTGGATGGGTTTCGTCTATTTGTCTGTCTGTTTGTCTGTCTGAACGCGATTTATGTCTTTCTGATTGCTGGTTTGCCTCTGCATATGCTGTTGTCTGTCTGTCTGTTTGTCTACCTTACCTCTCATCGTCACCAGAGCGCTTCAGAACTTCTTTCAGACACCTCTCCTGCTTCATCCATGACTGCGCCCAGCCGTGTAGATCGACGCAACCGCAAAAGTTAAATTTTCCCCGCCGAAAATTACGGTCTCTGCCCACCGGTCAGAGGCATGAATTATTACGCCAGATAATCATATACCTTTTCGTCGCGCTTCCACAGTCTTTTCATAACCGACCGACTGGCAGGCAAACACGGAACCCACCATTTACATCGGTAGACAGACAGACAGACAAGCCACATTGCTTACTAGCCCGGTCAGACAGACAGACAACCGCTTCTCCTTCTTTTACTTTAAACTTAAAAACCGTTGATCATCTTTCTGGTCACTTTTATGATCATCTCCTCCTCGCATAATTATTGCCTTACGGTTTATGAAAAGTGATGGCTGAAATTACATACCAAGAGTTTCCAGTATAAGTCACCTATATACAGACAGGCAGACAGACAGACAGCAACCGAGCGTTATCCGCCTGACTGAATAGACTAATTTTTTCCCCCGAAAACCAGTTCTGCTAATTTTGTTGCTTTTTTCAGACATTTTTAAAAATTACCACCCATAGGGGGCGCTGTCAGGCAGTCAATAGGAGGGGGTCCATCGGCCCTTTGACGGGACAATTAGCCGAGGATGTAGACCCGGACAAGGCGATACATCATATTTTACGCGTTTGAACTGTCATTGCCCACTTGTATTTTTTTCGGCTTTTCCAGTCAAAAATATTAATATTAAATTTGTTTTATCGCTCTGTTTGGGTGCGAATACACAGACTTGGGGGTGCATCTCTCTCTCTCTGTCTAGGCATGAGGCATGGGGTGTTTTGGCCGGTTAAAATTTTGTCTTAAAATTCAAAAACCATTAATCAGCATTCGGCCTTGTCTGTGACAGTTTACTGCGTTTGCTCCTCAGCGTCTTCACCGGTTATCGGGAGGGCCTCTCTTGGTCATCGGTCAATATGCTTGAGCACTTGAGGAAAGATCTCCTGCAGCGTGTGTGCCTGCCGGTCTGTATGGAGTCTGTAAACTGTGAACAGTGAAAATAATTTACTTCTCGGAAGAAAGAAGGCTTTTGTGCGTGGGGACTGACTGAATGTCTGGAATATAAAAACCCCGATAAACTGTTTGCCCAGCTGGACTGATTCTCGAGTTGTGTCGCTGAATACTGCTGTGTCTGTGGAGATGTCTGCATGTCTGGCTTCCCATGTCTGTCTGTCTGTTTGTGCCTGCCTTAATGTCTATGGGGTTCATTTCATGTCTGTAATCTTTTTGTCTGTGCCGGTTTGTCTGAGAGATGATCTAGTCAATTGTCTGAACATTGTCTATGTCTGCCTGTCTCCCGTTGTCTCTCACAGTCACTGACAATCCCCTTGCCTGCCTTAATGCCTGTGGGGTTCAGTCCATGTCTGTAATCTTTTGTCTGTACCGGTTTGCGTGGACGCTGATCCAATCACTTGTCTGTATCTATCTGTCTGCCCTTGTCTGTATCCAGTTGCCGGCATTCGTCTTGGCGTAGAACACGAAACATTTGATATCGTTTCTGGTCAAGCATCCTTTTCGGGGGTTTTAATTTTCCAAGATTCTCATCTCTCTCCTGGATTATCACCGCTCGTTTGAGCATTTCTCAAGAAATAGTCCTATCACAGGCAGGCACAGACATGGACAGACACACGGGAGCTACGGAGGGAGATTAGTCGCAGATGGGTGCACAGCCGCCGAAAGACGGAAGATGGCCGCACGCGATTGTCTGGCTTTCTTCTCTTCACACCGGCACACGGACTTGCTTCCGTCCACAAGCAGACAGACAAACAGATTCAGGCAGACAGACACTGAAGACCCAATCTGGGAGGAACCCGCCCCCTGCCGGGCATAATGACACTGCCTCATTGCCGGTGTCAAAAGAAGCTTCCTGCGGCTCTCCACTTCTTCGCCCTGTCTTGTCTGCCATCCATCAAGACCTGTATCTTGTCTGTCTGTCTGTCTGTCTGTGTGTTCCGCATTTCAGGCAGATAGTCAGCGGGCCGGAAAACACATTGCCCCTTTGTCTTGTGTTCTCGAAAAATGGATGACATTTAGGGGCGTGGTCACCCACTCCAGGTGGTAGTGTGTTTTCAAGTCCATGTCTGTCTGTCTGCCTGACTGTCTTTGAAGAGAGGGACGCCGACTGCAGAAATGTCCAAATTAAAATTCATCGATACAATGGTGATTTTTATCAATGGGAAATTTCGTGCTTACTTTATATTTATATTTTTGCCCCTCCCCCCCTCTCAACGGGCAATTTAAATTTCTGTCGGCACAAATCAATTGTCCGTTTTCTCGTACACTTGACTGGACTCTCTTGTCTGTCTGTACGGTGTCTTGTCTGCCGGCTAATTTTTTCTTAGCCAGGCAGACAGTCAAAGGAACGCGCTGTGCGTTATCACTTTTCGGACGTGGCTTCGGTGAAGTGAAATAAAATTGAGAGCTCCTCTTGATCGCACGGGGAGCTCTTCAAGTGTTTGTGAGAGTGCGTTTTCAGCGCGCCTCAATGTCCAGGCAAGGACATTGGTCTACCTTGTGGATTACGAAAATTGTCTGTGTGATATGTCTGCAGCGGTGCACCTGCTGTAAACTGTGATCGAATTACGTTGACCGCAGGTCCACATGAGAGATTCGATTGCATCGTGATGTGTGAATGTAGGACGAAAAATGATCGCTCGGTCATATCAGTTTGGACATTTTTATCCTTTTTTGCTCAAAGGATACCGCAAGTGCAGGTACTTGATTTCCGAAACAGTTATTAACCATGCATTGGAGTATTTGTATGAAATGGTCAGACAAGCAGTATAAGACAGACATACATACAGACAAACAGGCAGGCAGGCAGGCGACAGACAGACAGACAGGCAGACGGACAGTCAGACAAAGAGACAGGGGGCAAACAGACTGGCAAACAGGCAGACAGACAGACAGTCAGACAAACAGACAGGTATGCTAATAGGAAGACAATATAACCTTGCTCGCTAGGGGGCGCCGTTGTCGTACAGCCGACTGCAGGTCCTTTCCGGCGTCGTTTACAGTTACACTACAAGCTGTTCCCGCTTTTGTCTGCGGCCTGACCGCCTCCTTTATATTGTAATCAATAATATAAAGTAAACAGTTGTTTGCGGGGGACATATTGGCCGGCTAAGAAAATAAGCTAAGACGTTCAGACGAGACGACAATAGAGCCGTCTGTCTGTCGAGTCGATCAATCATCACTCTATATTGGGAGACCAACATAAACACACCGGTCGTGCTTTCAACTTTCGAGAAATTATATCGGACCTATTTAGAATATTTAGTGTTCCATAAGTGAGTACCAGTAGTAATCGTGGATGCTTGTGCAAATACATCGTTCGTCTTGAAAATTAATTACAATGAACTTGACTGCTGCATTCCACTGCTCGATTGATTGATTTACTATTGATTTTCTCGTCACTTTCCTAGGGTTAAATTATTCCTTCACTCTTCCCATTTTTAATTTTTTCGAAATAAGTTTTATTAGCGCATCTTTTAGGTTTGAAAAAATGTTTTTCATAAAATATTATCTATCGAAGAGCGAGTTAAACCGGGCAGAAGATGCGGTAGACACACGCGGTAGTCGTGGAGGCGTTGATTGATGAATTGACTGGTGTGCACATGTTTTTTCCATTATTTGACTGGATTAACTTTTGAGCTGGCGGAGTTTCTCCACTCCTTTCAAAGGTACTTTGGAAGGGATTTTAAAAGGGGCTAAAAAGATTCGTCGATAAGATTGAGCGTCGCGGTCATTATTACGGATTAAGCCGGCACACAAACCACAGACACAGACCGTAAGCGGTGATGTCAAGTCTGGCAAAAGCCGGTTTTCCCTTCAAAGATCCGACCTCCCTTGTGTTATTGCCTCAAATTATGTTCCAAGACGTCGTCTCTAAACTGTCCCTCAGACCTACCTGCTTGCCTGCCTCTCTACATGCTTGTTTGACTTTACAAACGGTGCATACCTCAAGTGTCTACCTGCCTGCCTGTCCGCGTCTCGCTGCGCAATCTTGTCTGAATCGCTGACTGAAAGTGACCAACAACAAACGAGGAGAGCTCTGTTGACTCTCAAAATCGCCAGCGCATTTTTCAGCGTCTTACCTGACTTTCCTTCCTAAGCTACCCCAGACATCGTAATAGCTGTCCCAAATTTGTGCCTGAAAATAGAAATATTTTACGATGATGGATCAGCGCAGTAACTGTAGCTCATCATCCCCAATCTTCCCGTCATACCCGGCAGCGGCGGGGTCGTACTTCCCGACGCAGCGATTTGTCCCATTGGTGCTGATGATTATTAACGACCCCTGTTTTGTCTCCTCCGCAGTCATCCATCTTATTCAAGCGCAGCAATTGCCAGCGCAGCAGCCGCAGCTCAAAGGCTCCGAGGACACCTTCGTCGAACCCTTCGGCCAAGTAAGTTTTATTTCAATCGAATACGAAATATTTTTCTCGATTTTGAGTGAAATAATATTTAAATAATATGGCATTTAGAATACAAATTGAAATGTTCTTTTTTGAAAGTAAATTTTTGGACTTGAAAATGTGTCCGCTTTTAGTTATCGGTTTGTACATGCTTTATTTGTGCGGTTTTCAGTGAAGAGATGTATTCGGTTTTCGTTTGAAGTGTTTATATGAAAACGAACAGCATCTTTTCGACCATTTAACGATATTGCTCAATTGTCTTTCAGGTAACATTGCAATGTCTGATTCCCCCGGGGGAGCTGCCCCGGCTGCGACCCGGCGGACCGGTGCCGTGGTTCATCTGGAAGGTCCGCAGGACCGGATCCGTCACGGAGGACTCACCGATCACGCTGTTCTATAAGGGCCAGTTGGGAAACCAGCAGCCGGACGTGATGAGCGTGGTGGGGGACTTGGATAGAGGCGAATTCAATCTCCTTATTTCCAATGTGACATACGATTCTCATGACGGTGACTACACCTGCGAGGTGAACTTTCCCGGCCAGCCTCCGCTCAAGTCCAAGACCTTCCATCTCTACGTCAAATGTACGTCTCGGATAAAAGAGTCCTATCTACCTGTGTCTGTCTGTCTGTCTGTCTGTCTGTCTGGCTGTCTGTCTGTCTGGCTGTCTGTCTGTCTGTTTGTCTGTCTGTCTGTCTGTCAGTCTGGTCTGTCTGTTTGGCTGTCTGTCTGCCTCGTTCCTGCCCGTCTTGTCTGTCTGTCTGTTTATCTCTCTGTCTGTTTTTTTGTCTGACTGTCTGATCGGTTAAGCTGTTGTTGATTTGTCTCGAAAGTCAAAAAGCTCAACTAGAATCACGGCCATTATTACCCCATACTTAGCCGTAGTCACCGCAGAATCTGATCCTTCTGAGGAGTGTGTTTGTCTGAAACGAGTTTTGATCTCTCCCTTGAGCTTGACTAACCGGTTGCGTTTTCCTCCCTTCCGCACGCGCAGACCAACCGCAGTCACCGCAAGTGGATTTCTCCCTCAGCCCGACCGACCTCCGGGAAGAGCAGAAGCTCACCATGTCCTGCAGCAGTCGTGACGGTAATCCGCCACCGCAGATCACCTGG
>LRSR01011082.1:0-13419 GCA_001579985.1 Hypsibius dujardini
ACGATACCAAATTACCTTTCGCGGTGCGGTAAGGAAGCGTAGGAACATAACAGGCCCGATTAGGGAGAATGGTCACTTGCGCTATTCCCTTGTACTGAGAGAGGTCCGTCGTCTTGAATCCGTAGGTCACAATGATGACATGCCCCTCGCCGTTTTCGCCCTTCAGGTTCTCCGACGGATATAGACTGCAAAAATCATCCTGTCGAATTCGATCGCCTCGAGCAATTTCGTCAGGTGTAAGGTCGAGGGATAAGCAGAAAACTTCAACCCTCCCACCAATGAGAGCGCTCCGAGGATCCGCACGAGGCACAAATTTGTTGTTTGTTCAAAATGGCTCTACTATCATACAGATGGAGATTACTCAGCTGGGTATTCGTTTCATTGACAGCCTATCTTTTCTTCCTCGAAGCTTGCGCCAGTTGCCCCGAGATTTCGGTCTCGACGAGACGAAGACGTGGTTTCCGCATTTAATCATGCATATGCATATCATGCATATAATGGACATGGGTAATGCAAACGTGAGATAAACTCATAGTGAGGGGATGAACCGTTGGTGAAGTGAAGTGGTGCCATCTGTCCCCCCGGCCCCCCGCGGTGATGGTTCTCATCGTGAATAGGGCAGCTGCAAACCCCCTAGTCAGTAGTCTCAAACTGGTTGGTGCGCTTGACCTTCTTTGGAGCCCCAGTACAGATCGGAAATTTGCGCTTGGGCCCCAGAGTAGCCAATCGAACGCGGTTATTCCCAATCAGAGCTTCCCCCTCATCCGAGCTGCTGTCCTCCTCAATCAAGATGGGGCTTTTCTTCTTCTTGTTCATCAGTCGCTCCCCGTCCACTTGATTCATGATGTCGCTCATGTACTTGTCTGCTTCAGCTGTGTTCATTTGGAACAGAGACTTGCGTGGGGCCTTCGGAGGCGTGATTGGCTCTTGTTTGATTTGGCCTGATCTGGGAACTTCCACATTGAACTGGACGCTCTCGTCGGATTGGAATTCAGCAAATGCCCGCGGAGTCTCGGCCAATTGAGCCGAAGTAGACGGCTGGCTGTGAACCAATGCTTGAACCGTCGGCCCGTAACGAATATTACCGGCTAGTTGATCGTCCGTAGATGCATTAACCGGTTGTCCAAATTGCGGCTGCTGCTGCAACTGTGAGGGTTGATGGATGGAAACACCATCTCGAATGATTGGCAACGGGTTCATTGCCTGGACTGCTGTGTAGGGCACTACATTGTTGTGGTTGTGTTGGGCCACGAAGTTGGGATGAACGTGGTACTGCGGGAGAAGTTGTTGCATTGTTCCGTATCCCACGTTATTTTCCAAGTCCAGTTTGAGGCACTGGCGCGTTTGCGCGGATCTCGTTGTTCTTCTGCATACACAAAAAATAACAGTTTGAGTTCCAACTCAAACTCTAATTAAACACATCTACCTGTTGGTTGTACAAATTCAAGTCCGGGTGTTTGCGCGACAAATTGCGAACGCTGATCATCGTGTCACAGAAGTTAGAAAGGTCGTCGTAAGTGTTGAGGTTGACCCCGAATCCACCTTTCGGCCCTTTTCCGTCTCCAAAGGTTTCACCCATCTTGTTGATCTCGATTCCGGATTCCGCCAGGCGAACACCGCCTCGACCAAATTTCTTTTGATTGCAGACGGTGACAGCTCCCGTACCAAGAATCAGGTCGCGATATTCTTTCACGCCGGGAGGAAGGTGCGATCCGTTGGTCGCCGGGAAGAAGGCGACAGCTGGCATACGCAAACTAGGCGTCAGCAAGTAAGGTTGATACTTGGCAGACCCGTATTGTTGGTAGTTAAAGCCTGAAACATGGGCGGGGAAATGGTCGAGACTGGCGGCTTGGTAAACGGGCTGGTGCTGGGCCAGAGCGCTGCCAATCGATTGCTGCGCAACCGTGGCTTGTTCTGTGGGAGGCGGCGGTGGAGCCTGCTGGAACCGAAGATGTTGCAATTGCTGCTGCGCCTGAACCACCTGCGCAAAATAGTTTGAGTTGCAACGCTAACCAAATCTAACATTTTATGTAAGCTACCTGCTGGCCCTGGTGCTGCGAGGGCTGCATCGTCTGGATGATGGGCTGCTGCTGGCCTTGATACGGTTGTCCGATGAACTGCTGGTGCTGCTGTTGTGGCGTCTAAACCATCCGATAATCTGAGTTGCAATTGGAAGTATGGTAAATAAAGCAATCAAACATTTCACCTGCACGCCATTTTGTTGCTGCCCGTTAGGCTGCTGCTGATAATTCTGCGCTATCGGCTCCTGGTGCTAGACATTTCCGGTAATTTCACTTGGCAAATATTTTTCTAATAATATTTTATTTTAGCAGTAAAATATGTTAAAATTGACCCTTACCACAGAAAAACAAACGTGAGGCTTGTGTTGCGTCGAAAAAGGGACTCCGGTATGTGGAATAATTCCGGCGTGTCGGGTAAGCGTGTCGGAGTAAAACTGTTAAAAAGCAACTGAATAATGTTTTCCCTTGCCTACGCAAATGCTTATATAGTCACAATCTCCGCCCCTCCAAAATTATATTCAAATTAGCGTCATATCGTGATATCAACGTGATATCAACTCAATCTTTTTTCTCACGATTTTCGACCAGAAAAAGAAGCTTAAGAATTGGCCGTTTGTCCTGAATCGCCAATTTCAGATCGAAAGACTACAAAAGAAAAATAATTTTGGTTTTGAAAAGAAAGACCTCCAAGGAGAAAGGGGTGCCCAGACAAAGAACATCTGCAGACCCTAAAGATATCTAGAGACTATTCATTTCGAGATCTTCCAAGACAAACGCTCCGTTGACCGTCTTGCTGCGCTTGTACATGGTGTGCGCCAGCAACATAATCACCGCCAAGCCAACAACTGCATATAGTACGTTCAGAGGGTTCCAGTCATCGTCGTCTTGCCCGTTGTTGTTCTTGTTGTGGTCGGATTCTTTGTTACGCAAAACGACAGCTTCAGATTTCTTCTTCGACAAGGCAACAGTCGGTATGAGTGAAGTGTTCATTTATTGCTGCATCAAAACTTTAAATGCAGAATTTGCAGTTCGGAAAAAACCTGGTTAATGGTGGCGTCGGGGCTGGTTGGTAGATCGATTTCCGCAATGTCTAGATTGGCACATACAACAGATCCGAGGCCATCGCAATTGCATCCGGGAACACATAAAAATGACTCCTGACACATCCCCAAGATTGCCAAAACCCATAGCAAGCTTGAAAAGTTCATTTTAGATGAATGGTGAAACGAAAACACAGAAAATTCTTAGAAGTAAGTTTCTGAAGAAAAAGATTCAGGTCAAACACAAAGAAACAAAGAACGTGCCTGTGCCGCCAGTCACGAGATTCAACAAGTGAGGCGGACAGCTGATCGGCCTGCCATGCAACGAAGGCGGAGTTACCCCTAGCTGCCCGTTTTTGCCCCTCCCTGCCCCCTCCGATTTTTAATTTATTTTTTATTTTATAGAGTTGCACCTGTTCCACCCCTAAATTTTTTTCTTTTTGTTGTTGTTGTTTTTTTTGTTTTTTTTATGTTTTTTAAATTTTTTTATTAATTTATTTGATAGAGTTGCAACTCAAACCGAGCTGCCCCCAGCGGGGGTCAGACGATTTTCAGCGGGGGGGCATACGATTTTCGGCAGGGGGTCCACGTCAGACCCCCTTCAAGCCCCCTTGAGCCATTGTGTCCCAGGCTCACGTCCTCACTGCTCCACCCTCAGATACCCACCCGGATAGATGACTCCAATCTCACCGCGATGGAGGTCCTTGTCGGCATAGGCCAGCAGAGCCCCGGTAAAATCCCTTGAAATGGTCGGCACGGCATCTCCCGTGAAGCCGGTACACTCTCCCGTCGCGACTGACTGATTTGGTCGGACTCTTGAGCGCAATATCCTTCGAGGATTAGAAGGTTTCCAGCGTCCGGACAGTCGCACTTTTTGCCGGTACAATTTTTGTCTCCGTCGATGGAGGGTGTGACCAGCGGGCTGGGTGTAGTGACCGAACCTTCCGGAAGCTGGAAACAAAGGTTCCAACCGCCCTTTTTGATGAAGCAACATCCAAGCAATTCGCAGTAGGCTCTCGAGACACCGCCGGAAGCGCAAGAACGGCGCTTATCTGTTGGAACGGCTTGGCATTGTTCCGGATTGAGCGTGGAACGGCCGAAGGTGGGAGTAGTCGGTTGGGTGGTCGAGCCAGTGAACCGGGTTTGATTGGAATAGAAACATCGGTTCCATCCACCCTTTTTGGTGAAGCAACAACCTAAATACAAAAAGTTCCATGTACATTAGAATTTATATTACCAGTTATATATTACCATACAGCGTTTTATTTTACCCTTAAGTAAAAGTAACTGTTAACTGTAACTGTCTTAGCCCAAACACCTTCTCCGCAGTTGACGTATTCCGCCGTGCTGATGGCATCGCATTTAGCCGGGTCCGGTATGGTGGGCGGGGTCAGTGGCGGCGTATGCAAGGTCTCATTAACGCGATAACAACGACTCCATTCGTTCTTGCGGGAAGAGCAACAGCCTCGGAGGAGGCAGTCCTGTTTATGAAGAAAGCAATCGGACTCAGATCATTTAAATGGACTGATATAATTGGGTTTTTTCGTTTTTTTTCAGTTGCGATCCCTTACCGCTTCGGAAATTTCACCGACGACGCAGGGAACATATCTGAACAGAAATTTGTCAACGTTCAAATGAAACAGTCTACACACAGACGGCACGATGTAAAAAGCGCTGGGAAGTTGCCCTCCCGAAAAACACTATCCTAAATACGGTTAAAATCGATAACGGTTTATTTACTAACCGTTACTAACCGTATCGATAACCGTTCCATGTTGAGTAAAAAATACCATTGGTATATAGTATTATTTTGTATTATAGTATAGTATTTTATTCAGTATTTTTATTTTTATTTGTAAAGGACGAGTACAGTGCCAATTATTGCTAGTCCCTGTTAGCTCCGCGGTATGTGCTCTGCCTCATATAAGAAGGTTAACGATTTAATTCTCGGGTGACTTTTTTCCCAATTTTTTCTCACCCCTCGAGGCCGGTTGGTCATGCCAAATGATGCCAACTAATTTTGTGGTCAAGAAGGAGCATTTGGAGAAGATTGAACGTTGGTCAACCAAGTGCGGCTCAGCCCAGAATTGTATGTTTTTGCATCCCATTTTGGGATGCAATTATGGATTCATTTCGATATGGACAAGAAGATAGACCGCCAAATTTTAGCGTATTGTGGTACCGTTTCGAGTACCATAAAGGTACACATGTACCATAAAAGTACAATTTTAATTAAGATTCGAAATATTCTCATTGTTATATTGTCATTTTTTTGTCAGGGTTCTGAAGGGAAGTTTGTGAAGTTTAATGTGAAATTTGTGACGTTCGTGTTTGTTGTTGTGATTTGCCGGTCAATATTTTAAGGTCGATTCTCATGTGCAAAATATTGCTCATATGTACTCGTACTGTAATTCCCATGCTCCTTCTTGTCTTGTGAGAATGATGTTTCAGTGTCAAGTGAAGAATGCGCTTGTTTAGATTGTTGTCATGTTCAAACGATAAGGATGAGTCTTGAAGCTCGGTAGGAGACTCGACTTCTCGTTTCGTTTTCTAGCTTCTCATTCAGTTTTACTTTCCATCGGCTTGCTATCTCGGCTTCTCTCAATTTGTTGTGCAAGTAATAATACCGAAAAGGAGTACTCTTAATTATCGTGTATCGTAAGGTCAACAGGACTTCCGGGTTCTCGAAGGGAAAACAGGTCGTCACACTGGTTCCGAAAAGTTCTTTGCCTACGTTGTGAGTTCCTGTACCATCAGGATAAACGGCAAAATTTGGACAACCTCTATTTGAATTTTTGTTTGTTTGGATCTTCGTTCGATATCACAATGCCGGATCAGACGCCTGCAATCAATCTCGACGCCAAGCAGCTCGCAAAGGAGGTGACGTCACTGGCGGTGGTGAATGATGTGCGGCCACCGTTGTTCAGTGGCAAGGCGGGGGAGGATGTGACGGCGTGGGTTTGACGGTTCGAGACCGTGGCGAAGGCTCTCGAATGGGACTCAACTCGACAATTGTCACAGATCGGTGTTTATTTGTCCCTGTTTGCAGCTAGCTGGTACGCGAAGGAGACGCGCGACGGTACGGCAGCCTTCGCTACCTGAACTCTGTTCCGCGCTGCCATCATCAAACGCTTTGAAGCAGAGGACTACAAGGCCCAGATCAAGCGGGAGCTAAACAATCGAAAGATGGTCAAAGGAGAACCGGCGGAGGACTACTTCAACGACGTCCTCACCCTGTGTGACAAGTACGACCGTGAGATGGACGATGATGACATCATCGAGAAGCTACGGAATGGATTGTATGTGGAGCTGATGTCCGAGTTTGCATCTCTCACGCAAGTACCCCAATGTCATTTTTGTCTGACATGAAAATGGCGCTCGAATCTATCCGCCGCGAAAATCGGTTCAGACAGGACAGAAGTCAATTTGGTCGTCCTGATTCTGACAACGGTTTCCAGAAGTCAGGGGCATTTTTGGGAAAAGTCAACGGAGGATACTCTACCCGCACCAACGGAAATGATCGTTTCGGCGGATACGGTGGCAGCCGCGGAGGCCACAGCGGCGGCGGATTCGGACCCGGCGGCAACGGCGGCGGTCCCAACTACAATCACGGCAGCGGCGGAAATAATGGAGGACACGGAAACCAAGGTAGCGGCACCGCTGGTCAAGGTAACGCACTCTCGTCCATTGGGAACGGCAACAGAAGCAGTCAAGGTGGAACCAGCCCAAGCGTTCGAACAGGAGGGGGGAGGAGGAGGTTCCCGCAGAGACCGACCCCCTGTAACTTGCTACACTTGTGGCGGACCACACATCCAGCGTCACTGCCCGGAGAACCAGACTGACGAAGGTCGGGGTGGTGGAAATCATTAAATGCGAGGCTTAGTGGCCCAAATACCGGAAACGGCCGGTGCGGAGGATTCTACTACAGAGAAACCGGTACGGGTACTCCACATGCTCTTTTCTGATGGAGTAGATGACCGCTCCGTTCCCGGAGTGGGCGGGTCTGTTGATTGTAGCGACACAAGTCGAAAGTGCTGGACAATTTCTTCAACCAACAGTTATTATTCTCACGGCCAAATGCAACGGCATTGCACTCGGGATGGACTCGGCAGAGGTGCCGGCAGATTTCCGGATGTCCCACGCGTCTAATGTGGAGGTCGTTTCTGGTTCCGCTCTGGAGAGCCTCGCCGTAGACAGTTGTGCCGTTGAGCTGGTGGAGCGCCTTGTCGTTGAAGGTCAGGAGGACCGATCCGACGTCACGGCTCAGCACCGGCAGGGCGTTGTCCGCAAAACCGACGCAATGTTTGGTCTTGTATTCATACGAGACGAACCGGCAGTCGAAGGGAGCGACCTTGTCCACCAGACCGCTCTTGAAGTCCGCCTCATCCTCCGCGGAGACGCTGCAACTCTTGAGGCATTCTCGTCCGCTGTGCGCGTCAGGCAAGCTGCTCATGCTGGTGTGAATGTCAGGTCCACTGCCGCGGGAGTCCGCTCTCCATCCGTCCAAAATCTGTGGATCAAGTGATAAACGGATGAGTTGGTCCAGACAAGGCAAAGAATTCAAATTAAAGTAAATACTTACCACCAGATTTTTCTCATCTGGGCAAGGGCATTTGGAATCCTTCTCCTCGGGCTTGGGTTTGGGTGTTGTGACTAGCAAGCTCTCGGTGGATGGGCGGGTAGACTCTGTGGTAGAGGCATTCGGATCCACCGTAGGTGTTGAATCAGTGGGAGTCGAGTCAATCGGAGTCGGCGTAGAAGGACTGGGACCAATGGGAGTGGGTCCAGTGTCCGTCGTAGTCGGCTCGGAAGGGTCCTTCGTGGTGGAGCCACTCCGATCCACCGTGTGAGTGGAATCGATCGGAGGGGCGCTTGACGGTGTGGTTGGTCCCGGTCCGGGCGTGCTCGTTTCGAAAGCCGTTATGGAAGCTGTTGATGGAGTACTCTGGGGGATTTTCGGTGATCGATGAGTCTTAGTCTTGAAGGGTTTGACGGTGGTGTACTGGACGTTGTGATAACAAGCCGACCGTCTGCCGATCTTTTCGAAGCAGCAGCCGAGTGACTCGCACTTGTCCTTGTTCACACCGTGTCGTCCGCACTTGATTTTATGCTGCAACCGACAAGCTTCATTAGGATGGGGAGTGGTGGTGTGGGGTGTGGTGATCGGCTGCCTGGTTCTGCTGGGCCCACGCGTGCGGGTTCCGTTCCGTTTGGGGGTCGTCAATTTTGTCTTCTTGGAATGCCTCGTTGACGGAGTGGTTGCTCCAGGGTTGGGCGTTGGTTTGGTTGATCTTGTTCCCGTGGAGTCCGTCGTGGTGGAGGCGGTAGTCACCTCGGTTGTGGTGGTTTCTTCGGGCTCTAGCCCGAAGAGCACATAAGAAACTCATAAGAAACTGCAGAGTAGAAGACAATCAACAGTAATACCTTCGACGCCATTTTAGGAGGGAAATAAAGCGGAATCGGTTCAGGGACCAAAAACGTTTTTACCGTGAACGGGAAATTTCTGTCTTTACACGCAGATTTGATCGTGATTTCTGGCGGTTCGCAGCAGTTGCGCTAGTTAGCTGCATTCCATCCAGGACCGGGCTTGTTTTTTCTTTGGCGATCAAATCACGCTCTTACATCGAAAGGCGAGGCATACCTTTGAACACTTTCTCCTGTTGTAGAACATGTAGATTGTAAAAAAACATTTACGTGAGCCGACTTTGCAACACCGGCTTCTAGGTACTAAAGTGAGTGAGTGAATCGGGGTTGTAACCCATGTCCCAGGCTATAGCCCAAAACTTACTGGTAATTTGGTTCCCTCTTCTCTAACCAGGTCCCACGAAAAGTCTTCACCGACCGCAGAGTCACTTTCTGATGGAATTTTACCTTGCGTGAGTCATATAACGATCGACAAAGTGCGGGCGAGTTCTACAGCCAAAAGGTTGCATTTCTTACACACGAGATCATAATGTGGGGACCAAAGGAATGGATGGTGTTGGGACCTTTAAATTAATTTTTTTTTCCAGCAAAAATAGAACTTGCAGATAGTTCAAGTATCGGAGGGAAATGAGGTAATAAGACTGGTCACACAGGTATTTTGCATTACATCTTACACCAACAGCCAAAACGAACATTTAACACTACAATACGGTTGCATCATGTGCTCAGTTAACATAGGAAATGAATGCACTAGCAGTGTCCGGCGTGACTGCCAAGATTGACAGATAGTTTAAGCTCTTGAGCCAGCAGTTGTTGTTCGCTTTCACATAGACAGCGGCGTTGCACTTTGGAATTGCTGAGCAAATCTTCTTGCATAGCTGTAAGTAGAGTTAGTACTTGAGCAGATCCGGTCACAGGAAGGATTCGGATTAAGAATTGCAAACTCACCCCCGGATGGCCCACATGTTCAACGTGTAGATTATTTGCCACACCAGCTGGGAAATTGTTCCCAGGGAATGTGGTCCCATTTACAAGGTAAAGATCCTGTAGAAAACCGCATGAGGTCAATTAAGTGTTCTCTGTTATTTAAACGGTAGCAATTTACTTTGTCGATAAGGGCTAGGATAACGGCGTCAATGTTGCGTGAGATGATGGGTTCAGCAGAATCTCTGAATCCGATACAGTGTCTCGTTTTATAATCGTACGAGACCAAACGACATTCGAACGGCGGAACGTCACCAGGAAGAACGGACGCCGGCGAAATTTGTTTTTCCTCTTTAGTGAGCTTGGATTGTCGAAGACACACCCTGCCGTCTTCAGACTCCGCCAAAACACGTCTATTATAGAGACCAGCTCCTGTCCGTGCATCTGCTCGCCAACCGTCCACAACAATGAGATTTAATGGATCTGGACATGGACAGTCCAGATGAAGAGGATTCTTCATCGACTATTGGACTTTCTGTTGTAGTAATAGGTGTCGTTGGGATCGGCGATGTCTCCGGACTGGTAATAGCGGAAGTTGAAGTAGAAGAACTGGTATAGAGCGTGGTTTCTTTTTCTGGACCAGAAGTGACCGGTGGGGCCGGAGTAGAAAAACCGGTATAGAGCGTGGTTTCTTTTTCTGGACCAGAAGTGACCGGTGGGGCCGGAGTAGAAGAACCGGTATAGGGCGTGGTTTCTTTTCCAGGAATAGGAGTGACACTTGGAATAACCGTTGGGGCTGGAGTTATCGGTGGAACTGGTTTGTGTTGAGCCGGTGTAACGGGTTGACGGTTTTTCTGGACTGGTGATGACGGAAGACGGAGTGGATGGACCAGCATTAATTGTTGATCGTGTTGTTGGTGGGCGTGCGGTCGTAGTGGACATTGTTTTGTTTGGATTAAAACAACCACTACAGTATATCTTCTTTTTCCGGCTTCTGTGGATCAAATGCAGGAGATTATTTAATTATTAGAAATGTGCGGGTGCAACTAGAGAAGTGGTATAGTAATATTGTAAAAAAGCTTCGTCAAGCCACAGGGTTCTTACATGGTTTCTTCGTTCTGTAACAACATCCCGCGGCGTAACACGTTTGAGTAAAGCAAGGAACTGTCTCCTGCTCCATGATACTGTTGCATTTTGCCGTAAATTCCGGCGTTTCATACTGCCAATTCAGATCGTCCCATCCTCCTCGACCGACTTGCCCATCAGCGGATACTGCAGCTCAAATATCTGAAATGGATATCAGTTTTAGTGGAGACAGTTTTACGAGTCATTTACAGGACCCAAATCATACATATTGCATTTAATTAAATTGAGGCTTACTTGCTGGCAGATAAACAGACAGTCCAACCAGGACAAAGATTCCCCATAAGGGAGTCGCTCCCAGTGTCCCCATGAATTGGAAGGTCTTGATTTTGTATGGTTGAATTAGTGTTGAATTTGAAATATACAACTACTGCAGCGTTTGGTTAGAAGCTAACTTTGAGACCATATATCTTAAGAAGATCACTAGCATCGACTTAACTTGAAAATGAAAAATAATTGTAACATTTATTTCATACTCAGTAGGTAGTTTGAGGTTTTTATCTCGATCGTGCACCGTACATTTCTAAAAAACAAAGTTGACCAGGCAGTAGAGGGTCTTTCATAGACAATCCGTCCGTTGAAACAGCATCACATACGATCTCTTCCTATATTACTTTACGTATTATTACTCTTGTGGTATCTAACGATTTACAGTAACGATAAAAATGGGCTGGCTGATGATGCTGAAAGCGGGAGACACTCATTTCACAAGTGACCGGAAAGTTGTTAGAAGCGCTGTCTGCCATGTCAACGAATTTTGTAGTGTGTGGACGTGGTTGTTGATTTTTCTTTTGTTATCGTCGACCAGCTTAGAAGGACATACCAGGGTGAGGTCTCAGACACAACCAAATGTTGGGACAAGCACAGAGCGAGAGTAAGGCAAGCGGTGCAAGCAAGTAGCTTCCAGCGAGGAAGACAAACAGAGGTACGGTACAGAAAAACATACAGACAGCCAGATAGAACCTTGGGTTCCATATTTGCGTAGACATGACACATACGGTAGATGTACAGACGGAAGTCCTGGTGCATGAAATATCATCTTCATCTGAATCGTATTCCCTTTATCCGCTTATCCGTGGGCTGAGAAGAAACGCAAATCATCTTTCGTAACTGAGAAACACACAAACGGGCCGCGAACGTTTAAATGAAGCGTGAAAAAAACAAGCAGATACACGGTATTTTACAGCTTTCGCCGTTGAACAGTCGCTTCCCGCACTGTCTGTTTTCCTTTGCTATCCTGTTGTATGTCTAAGGCCAATCAATAATGCGTACTAACGCAAACGCTCCCTTACAGCAACAACAATACGAAAAAACTTGAAACATTGTTTATGTGAAAGGTGCTTATTGCTTCGCACGTCCTGTTTTCGGGCGCGATCCTCCCGATGCCAATGTTTTCTCATTTTCTTCTGACGCGCTCCGGCCACTTTCCGCTTTCTTAGTGTCTGAAAACAAAGAATGCCTTCAATATATGTATGCTTTCTGGATTAACATTTAGCAATATAAAATGGTACACAGAAAGAAAAATAGATTGGGAAAATTAAAGGTATAAACAAACTCAATTTCTGAACGTAAAAATTCTAAAGTACTTCTTGAATAAAATATCACGATGTAATATAGCAAAGTTACTAAACAGTGTATTACCAGTCTTGTAGGGGGTGTCTTGGAGGTCCTGTCGAATACTGTCACACCGCTTCAAAATATGATAACCCGTGGCGAGGCGATGGATCATTAGCTGCATCACCAGAAGGGTGTCATTCAGATTCTTCTCGTACGCCTCAATGCGGGCAGTTCCGGTCAGCGATTGGCCGGAAAGGCTATCTAAAACCATAAACAGATCAGCAATAAATGATAATACCAATCATGAACATCAATCCCACAATTTAACATGATGAAAAAATGGCAAACCACATGTGTAAGAGGTACAGGGAAGACATACCGGGATCGGTGAGATCAACTCCTTCCACGATTAACTGCCTGAAGTTGCCATACTCGTCCTCCGAGATGATAGTCTCCTTGGAACCCTCTGATCCATCCAAAGGCAACCCGAGACGCTCTGCAAAACCGAATCTGGTCAAAGCAACTCTTTGTCTATATGTCTGTCTACCTGTGTTTGCCTGACTGCATGCTTGCCTGTCTATCTGACTGTTTGTCTGTCTGATTGCTTGTTTATATGTCTCTCTAAATATGTGCCAGTCTGTCCGAAGGTAATGCGTCCCATAAAGGCCCGCCTTCGTGTATTGATATCTGTTTTTCTTATGAGCTCAAAAAAGCAGTATGTCAATACGTACCGAGTGCCGCTTTGTGCTCCAGTCCAAACGCCGGCGCTTTCAACGTTACATCCACAATCTGATCGGACTCTTTGGTCACTTTGTTCTTGCGTTCTCTATATGCTGGCACTTTCGGCTTGAAAAGAGTCGGCCCGGACGACTTCACCTCCACCTTGGCTGGCTTCAGAGACGCCGCCTTCAACCGGTCCACGGCGACGCTGGACAAAGAGGCCGCCGTCATCGTTCCGTCCTTTCCAACGACAACATTGCTCGCGCTGACCAGGGATGACGGAAGGACGAGAAGAGACGCGACAATGGGAACGTTCGGTAGCGGTGGTGGTGAGGGCGTCTTCGAGGCGGGCGGAGAAGGAACGGCCGTGATGATGGGCTCCACCGCATCTGGAATGGGCATCGGCACTTCATCAGCTTTTTGTTTACGAAGCGCTTTGGCCGGCGGCTTCGTTTTTCCAGCTTCATCAGTGGTCTTGACAGTGGAAGGAGGTTCGGGTTTCGTCGATTCTTCTTTATGGCTAACACTACTGCTCGACGCGACCGATGGAATACTTTCAGGCTTTTGGCTGGCTGTTTTGGAGTAGGAGG
>LRSR01011083.1:0-15096 GCA_001579985.1 Hypsibius dujardini
ATCAGCGCATGAGACATTCAATACGACGATAGCTCATCCCAGTTTTTCATCCCAGTCTATCTTCATCACAGCGTCTTATGTTCACGGCGACATTTTCTGACCAGACATTACCTCCCAGCGACATTAAATAAGAGCGAAAACATTGCTCAGTATACGGTTCATACCGCGTCTTTCCAACATACGACTTGTCATCAGAGAGACAGAATCCCATAGCTACTTATGCGTACACCGAGAACTGGGTATAGCGATTGAGCTATTTGTATAAAGGGCAGCTATTGTATATGAGTAAATCTTAGACAAATTGGCATTTCCTTCTTTGTTTTAATTGTTAACGTGATGTTCCAGTTCGTATGCAAGTAATTACAACTGGCAAAAGGCCATCAAATTTTGGAATCTAGATTTACGTATAAAGCCAATAAAAACTACAGCTCTTCTTCTGCAAGCTTCTGTGGCGGTGTTCAGTGTTACTGAACAAAAATAAATAATGAATAAAAACAAACAAAAATAACCTGTAAGATTGACTGAGAAAATTAACATGAAGCTTCTTGCTTAAGATGTATGCAAGAGACACATACAGTATATCCGTGTTTACCAGATTTGTGTAGTCCTTGACTTTCACTGAATGGTGTTAAGATTGGCTGGTCTGAAGTTAACAAAGGCAGGTCACTGTCGAAAGGCAGCATTCAAGGTCACCGTACAATGTATCATGATACTCTAATTCCTAAAGTGAGTACCTACCACAAATGCATAACTGTCGTTATTTTCTCAAAATTCCTTCCCAATTTCCGTATAGAACTTTATGAAATTCATTGTCGGTGGCCCAATAGACATTCCTTTTTAGAAACTCAAAACATTATCCGGAAAATGGGAAGAATAAGGGTTTTTACTGCGTAGTAGGGAAAGGTAAACTACGCACTAGGGTTCAAAGTCTAACTACTATCGTTCACTGACAACAACCACACTGTATAGAGTACAGCTGTGCCGCGGTTACTTTGAGGTTCGCTCTGAGGTTCTTTGAGGTACCCATGGTGTTACGTATGCTCTTACATAAGGTGGTACCTATGGTGGTACCTATGGTAGTACCTACGGTGGTACCTATAGTGGTACCTACGTTGGTATCTATTGTGGTACCTACGTTGGTATCTATAGTGGTACCTACGGTGGTACTTACGGTGGTACCTAAGGCGGTACCTAAGGTGGTACGTACGATTGTACCTAAGGTGGTACCTATGGTGGTACCTTTAGTGGTACCTTAGGTGGTACTCACGGTGGTACTTACGACGGTACTTATGGTGATACCTACAGTGGTACCTGCGTTAGTATCTATAATGGTACCTACGGTGATACTTACGGTGGTATTTACGGCGGTACCTACGTTGGTATTTATGGTTTTACCTAGAGTAGTACCTACGGTGTTACCTATTGCGGTACCTATGGTGGTACCTATGGTGGTGTTTACGGTGGAACGTCTAAAATTTTTACTGTCAAATGTGTGGTCCGATAAGAATGAAAAAAAATGTTTTATTTACAACTGAACTATTTTGGAGATGGGCAGGATTTAAGTAGAAAATCCTAATAAATGTTGTTACTCATTCGTATTTATCAATCAATCAATCATTTATGGAAAAAAATATCAAAACGCAATTATAACGTTCCCCAATCATTCAAACCAAGCAAGCGAGGGCGAAGCCCGAGCTTGGCTTGTATAAATGAATACTTAGAAGCATACTCGGTGTAAAACCATTCACGTTCTTCTTGGGACCACCACACATTACTAAACCACGGGTCACATTTCACGTGGTGAACGTTTGCCTTTCTCGCTCTTGAACGCAAGATAATTTTTAATATTTTCTGTTTTTGGAATTAAATTTTAAAATGTCGGCACAGTTACTTTTGTTCCTTCGACGCGTAGTGGAAGACTGGCGATGATTAACGGCTTCATCTTTACAAAGCACAGGGCTGGGTCAGATTCGGTTCCCAGTTCTTGGCGCTGTCAGCAATCATCTTGCACCGCGAAACTACGTCTGAACAGCAATACCGACAATATGGTATCTCATTCGACGCACAACCAAGTCGCAGTTGCACGAAAAGCGCAGGCGAAGGTTGCATTAGAGGTAAAATGACGAAAATCGACCGAATTTTCATATTTGAAAGTCTTTATGCAAATATTTGTTTTTGATATTTAAAACGAGTCTGGTGGCAAGAAGCAATACTATCGTCACTTTTCTATAATTAGTAATCGCTAAAGTTAAAGTTATTGTTAAGTCTGAACACATGATTGATTGTGATATGAATGTTCTGTAGGAGATGAAACGCTGGCCGCACAAAGCTTTGATAAGCCGTCACAAATTCAACTGACGGTGTTCAGATCTCTTCCGCTCACTTTCACTTTACAGTTCCGTAAGCCGAAGACAACTGCCAAAGGAATAGAGCTGATTCGAAAGGCACAGGGTGCACCTCTACCGGCGCCGGCGACAGTGGCGGACGTCGTGTTGTCTCCGTACTTTGACCACACCCACCGAGGTGACAACTTCCTTCTTAAGGACTCAGGCCCGGCGGACCCGAAACGTTGGATTATGTTCGGCACAAAGGACAATGTTCAGGTCTTAGCTCGCAGTAACACCTGGCTAGGTGATAGCACATTCTAAGCTGTGGACACAGCTCTGCACGATCCACGCCATCGTTCACGAAGCTGTTTTCCCTTTCACCTATACCCTCTTAATGGAAAAGCCGAGGAAGGCATACAAAGAAGTTCTTAGTGAGCTTCGAACTATCATTCGTCAGCTTGGGCCCGAATATGCAAACTATTCTGGTCCGCAAATGATGTTGATTGACTTTTTAAACTGCAGTGATTGGTGCCTATTCTGAAATTTTCTCGGCAACGGAAATGCAAGGTAAGTGTAACTGAATGGGGAGAGGGACGAGTCAACTTTTTGTTAACTTATGAGGGGGTGCAGGGGGCGGAGCCTCCGCTGAAGATCACGGGGGCGATGCCCCCTTAATATAAATTTATTTCGAGTGAAATATTGTTATCTAATTATTACTTTTTTGAAGGGGCGCGGGGGCGGAGTCCCTTCAATATCAATTCTTTCCGATAAAAGTGCTGTTATTTTAATTAATAAGTTTTGAGGGTCATGGGGGTGGAGCCTCCTTTTTATAAGTGTATTTAGCTGCTGTAACTACTACAAAAATGATTTTATATAACTCGACCTCAGGGGTCCTGTGAAGTGTTGACTGTGTGCAAAATCTGCAACGTTATTTCTGTCTCGCTCAGGTTGTAACTTTCATTTCGGACAAGCGGTTAATCGGCACATCGCTTCATTGGACTTATCGACGCGCTATAACGACGACTTTGATTTTTGAATTAAGGTCAAGATGATGGTCGCTCTCGCTTTTGCCCCCCCCCCCCCGAGGACGTTGTGGAATCGTGGGAGATGCTGCAGGCTAGTCTTGTTGCGCCGTTTTTGAGTCTCAAATTTGCATTAATTAAAGGAAATCACTATAGTCCCACCCTTTTAATTTAATTATTTTATTTTTCCCACCCTTTTAAGATATATTACTGATTGATGGAACGATTGAAATCCAAGAGCCAAACAATTTCCAATAGTTTATTAGTACTCTGACTGTAGTATCGAGACAAAATGAGTGAGAGTGGCAGCTCCGTCGCAGATGACGGGAACCGCTCAGATGACAATGAAGCTATTTCCGACTTGGAACAAACAGGCTCCCAAAAAGTGGAGCAGCTTTACCAACCAAAGATATCGGTAGCGAAAGATCTCAAGAACCGGTATGCTTCATATGCTGATTGGGAAACTGATTCAGACCGGAGAGTTCTTGGTCTGTCAAAAATGCAGAGGTCGGAAGCCAAATAACGAGTGGACCATCATCAAGGCGGATATCCTGATCGATGCTAATGAAGCCGCCATAATTAGAAAACATCTTGTAACCGCTAAAACAATCCGTATTTAGTCTCGTGGTGTTTGATTTTATCTGTAATAAATCAAGAACAGTCATCCGTTCCATTATTCAACTTTATTCAAATTGAAAAACAAAAAGGATGGGACTATAGTGTAAGGGTGGGACTATAGTGAAAGGGTGGGACAAGGGTGGGACAATAGTGGTACCCTTAATTATTTTAGTTTAAATTTTATATTTATTAATAAATAGTTACTGTAGTAAAATTTTTTTGCAAACAAATTAAAACTGTTTTTAATATACGAATACTAATCGTACACCATGGACATATTTCATAGTAAGGGCGAGAAGTACAACAGTTTTTATTGCTAATTGCACTATCAGCGGACGATAACTTTTGTCTGCAATGAAATATTTATGCTGACTTATTGCTTTTCGCAAATAATGAGTCTTAATTATATTTATACACTACTTATCACAGAGTAACATAATCATATTTACTATATTTTTTTATCATTAAGCAATAAAATAAGGTAATACATGTGCAGGTACTTACATAAAGGAAACAGCAAAAACAAAATAAAATAAACTGGTGTCCCAACTTATGCGTAACAATTCTATTCAGAATATGGAGAACCGATTGTTCGAATTCGGAGTTCAACCAGTACTTCCTGAACACTTACATTCGCGTACCCAAGCTGCGCCACAATGTCCGGAGACCTACTTTCTAACCGGATTTCTGGAACGTTTTCACCCGTGTGCAGGAAGGTCTTCCCCGGACCACCAACAACTTTGAGTCGTGGCACTTGGCTTTTCAAGTAATCGTTAATTGTTTCCACCCGACCGCTTATAAGTTCTTCGAAAAGTTACGCGACATCCAATACAAGAAGGAGGACAAGCGGCAGAGAATCTGTACCGGGGACGTGCCTGAGTAGCAGCAGCATGAATACCGCGAGCGTAGCGAAAAGCTCATTACTTTGGCTATTTGATATCATGATATGAACAGACTGGTGTATCTCCGAGGTGTTGCATTCAATATTGAGTTGAATGTTTAAGATCCGCTCTACCGCGCATGTTCCGCATTTGTCCAATTTTTGTATAGCCTAATTGACACTATGAAGAGCTGCCGCCGTATGACGTGGGTCTTCGGCGATAAGTCGCCGTGAAGACTTTGAACTGTGCCTGTATGACGCTATTATGAAGTGTGACTGGCTTGTATCGTCGGTTTCTGAGTTGTCGCGAGGATAAAAATCTCTGTCACGAATCTTCGGAGTGAAATATTGTCGCGGTATGAATTGTCACTGGGATTAGAAAGTGGGATGAAAAGTGGTGTGAAAAGTGGTGTGTGTCGCCATGCCGTAAATATTGACCTGACAGCACTATACCTATACAGTAACTCCATAACTCCAACTCCATCATAGTCCCCGGTACCCCTCTACCTGATAGTACTATACCTATACAATAACTCCATAACTCCAACTCCATAAGGGCCCCCGGTACCCCTCGAACTGACAGTACTGTTCTTATACAGTAACTCCATAACTCCAACTCCATGTGGGCCCCAGTACCCCTCGACCTGACAGTACTACAGTACTGTTCTTATACAATAACTCCATAACTCCAACTCCATATCGATATTTCACATCAATTTATAAGCTTTGTATCAAAACTCGCCAGTAATGTCCTAGAGCACATCATCATCCCAGTGTTGGGACGACCCTTTTTCGAACTAGGAGAAATTGTCACAACTCTTTTAGTGTGGTTCCGCGTATTCAGTTACTCCTTTTCCTGGTCTAATGCAGTTGTAGTGTTCATGGAGTCATACTGTACATGCGCCGTTTGGTTAACGACTTTCTTTCGTACCGTCCTTTTCTTGTATGTAAAGTATATTGTTTTCACTGAATCATCAAAGACGTTTCTATTTCTGTGGGAATGTAATGCCATGTTTGTGTATGTAATTTTTGCAGTGTACTATTTTTATGTATTTGAATAATATACTCCAATCTTTCCTTGGCACGGGGCGATGCAATTCAAAATCCGCTGCAACACGTGTTTTGTTAGGAGGCCGTATTGTGTCCGGGTGCCCGCAAACTCCCCTGGCAATCACATAGAAACTCAGCCGCTGTTGAAAAAAAAACACAAAAAGGCGGTAACATAAGGACACGCATAAGATGAGGTCGGTACATAGCAGTAAATCATACTTGATTCTACCGTACAATATAGAGTCGACAGTATTCTTACAATTAAAAGTCGCAGTTACAAACTAGAACCTTTGTCTGAGATGTGACCAAAATTCCCTTCAATAGTAGATATTAAAGCGCCGTAAATACGGTATTAATTGAAGAGCAACGCTTAAAAACGAAAAAAGACATGCATTTACAAAATTTCTAAACTTTACTCATCACAGACGGTACTATCTTAGATGAGTCCCTTAAACCTGCAGAACACCAATCATTGCGATGCAACGTATATCGAGGTCACTATCGGCAAGAACCCACATTGGCTCTCCGGGTGAGAACGACCAGGTCACCTTCAAAACGCCGTACAGCTCAACATTCAAGGAATTTACAATCCAGAAACCTTGCCACAGACGGCAAAATCCGGGTCGTGAACAGCCTCCTCGACTGCCCAGACTTTGTTGTTCAACAACGCGCACATGTAGTTGAGAATCACCACAAAGTGGATACACTACAGATCCGCCACGCAGTTCGCCCCGAATTCTTGCCAGGATAAAGAGGACGTCCACGTGTCGCTGTTCCCACCGAATGAACACGTGTTGCCCTGCCAGGACACGCCCCTTTCGGAGGGCGTCGAAGTGCCGACCAATCCACAGGACAAGTAATTGGCATTCTGCACGGCTTGAGATTGAGAGATTATGATTTATTCAGCAGACATTATCTACTTTAACCGAAAAGTGGGTACACCTAGCTGTGGTAATGTATCTCGCAATAGAATTTATGAAGTTCGAATCGGCATAAACACGAATGGGGAAGAAACAAGTATCCTATTGCAAAGTGATGATTCTTGGATGAGCGGATGTTGTGGTTATGGAAGTAGTGACTGTAGTTGTGACTGAAGTAGGTCTAATAGCGACTGTTGGGCTGTGGGTTGTCTTGACACATTTTTTCGGATACAAGGATCCGTAAACGGGCCACAGGCTTCATTTCAGGTTATTTCAGAAATGACCCGGCTGTAACCATCTGGTAATCAGGTGTTTTGGGTATACGGATCGAACCGGGTCTAGCAAATTTTGCTAGGTAGGGAAAGTGCTGAATGATTCCTTGTAAATCCTAAAGGAAATATTTGGAAAATTCCCCACAACTATCAAATGCAACCGTTTTAGTGGTGACGGGAACCGTGGTGCCGCTGACGAAGAATGGGAAAAAATGCGTCAGATGAGTGACTTCACAGTTAGGAAATGTCAGTTACACGTTATTCGCAGTGGTTACTCGCAGTGGTAGCGCAGCGAATCATTAGGCAGAGTTCTAACCTTTTCCTAATGGTTACTAATTTTTAACTCTGAATGTATTCACTCGAATATTGCAATACCAGTTTTACTAGATGCATTAAGGATCAGCCTCAAGTTCCTTAATTTTTCGATACTGAAAAAAAACATTTCGACACGTGGGACTGGATTTTGTTCTGGCGGTCCATGTGTTAGCAAGGTGGTGCTAACTAGGTTCCTACCCCTTTGAAAAAGGTTTTCGAAATTTGTTTTTTGAATGTAAATAAATATGTGGTAAAAATATCAAAGCAAAAAACCGCGAACGAAAAGACCCAGAACTCGCGCTAAAATCGAATGTGACCGTCAAATCTAGCAAGTGTAAGTCATATAGTGTATAATATAGTGTCATATAAGTGTATGTATAACATCATTGTGGATTATCCTTTTCGAAATGGCCCGAAGGAAATGTAATTCTGTGATTTTTATTCAGGGCGCGCCTTGAGCTTCCGCACTGGAATCAAGCATTTTCAGGTGAGAAGAATGGAAACTGGGAGAAAAACAAAATTTTGAAAGTTTGTAACTTCAATAATCATTCAATCAACTGCAATAATACATGCTGATTGAGCTGACGTAATTTTAGCGGCGTGATCAATCAATCAACGGCTGTTTTCTTATCAGTCTGGCTCGCTTCTTCCCTGATTTCTACCTCACTTTTTCCAACACTGCAAAAATTTTGTGCAAATTGGTGTTTCAGCTTTTATTGACCAACATGGAATCGGCTTAAATAACTTGTTGATTGAAAATATTTAGAAGTAATCACTCGAATTCATCAATCAAGCGCGCGCCTGCGTGTATATGCGAATCGATTCTTCAGTAAAATCAACAATCAACTGTTGGCTTACACGCTGTAGTTTTTTCGTAGAGTAATCACGCTAATCAAGCAATCAATCGCTGTACGAAGCTCTGTTGTTGTCTAACCAGGTCGACCGCCTTTATGCGACTTGCCTCCTCTCGCCAAACGTATAAAATGGCTACGGTTGTTGATTTGTACAAGGGCAAGTCGGTTTTCATCACCGGCGGAACTGGTTTCATGGTCAGTACTGTGTAATCACGTGTGGCCGTAATGCTGCACTGACGGAGTTGGACCCAGCTGTGACCAACAGTCTGCGGAGTGGGAAGGTGGCTTCAACTTCATCAACCTAGCACTATGGCCAAACTCCTAAACACATATTTTCCCCTTTCATTAATATTTGTTTGCAGGGCAAAGTGTTAATACAACGGCTGTTGACTTGCTGTCCGGATATCAAACGTATTTACGCGTTGGTTCGCCCCACCGCTAAGGAAAGCTCGAAGGAGAGGCTGAACTGCACTTTGGCAACTGTTGCATGTACACCCTAGCTTGATTGATTATTGATTGGGAATAGTTTCATTCTGAATTGTGTTTTTCTGTTTATCGATTTTTCTTCTGTTGATGCAATAATAGGTTAGTTTTTTTAGGCATTCAAAGACCTTTGCACATCAAAGAAGGACCTTCTCCGGAAAGTGTGCGCCATCTCTGGGGACATGCTCGGATCGGATTTGGGCATTCGGCACGACGACCTGCAGATGTTGTCTGAGTCTGTGTCGGTGGTCTTCCACACAGCTGCCACAGTCAAATTTGACGAAGCCTTAAATTGGGCTTTTAGGAGAAAGAATGCAACGCTGCTCAACCAGTCAATCAACTATTTTGGCGAAAGAAAGGCAGACAGGCAGGCAGATAAACCGATGGGCTGACAGGCAGGTAGGTATACAGACAGACAGTCAGAAAGACAGACATTCAGACAGGCGGACACGCAGACCTGACTGAATGGCAGGCAGGCAGACATTCAGAATGCCTGTACGGTAGGTATTCGACAAGAGAGTAATATATTTGAACAGACTCCCAGTCACACATCCAGACATCTATTGATGCCTCTACATCCCTACGCTACAGACATTGGCATTGAAGCATTGATTGATTTAGTGTATGTCTGGTTTATATTTAGGACGGCCATTGAAGTTACGTCTCGGGAACGAAAAAACTTCTAACACTCTGCCATCAAATGCGCCAGTTGGAAGCTATAGTTCACGTCAGCACGGCTTACTCCAACTGTCATCTCAAGAAGATTGAGGAAAAGATCTACCCATCCCCCTTCGAACCAAATCAGTTGATGGATGCTTTGCAGAAACGCAACACAGCACTGCTCCCAAAATGTCTGTTTGTCTGCTTGTTTGCTTTTAAACCTGTCTTCCTGACGTGTTCAATGCCAGATATGAGAATGCTCTTCAATTGTAGAAGAAAAACACTACATTTGATTACATTGTTCGGTTCCTATACAGGTGGATGGGATGAGGGCGTGCTCAAGGCCATGACACCGGGACTTATTCCACCCTGGCCTAATACCTACACCTACGCAAAAGCTCTCGCGGAGACAATCATCATTTCCGATGGCAGAAATCGGTTTAGTCCGGTCTTCAATTGTCGGCGCTGCCATGCGTTTTCCCTTTCCTGGATATATAGACCTCTGTCAGTATGATGTTATTAGACGCAAATGAGAACTTCATAATATCGTAAATTTATCTCTAATTGATTTTGTTTTAAGCACTGCAATATGCCACCGAATCGAGTAGATATCACCAAACTCTTTGTTAGAAGTCACCAGTCTCGCATAATGATGATACTCATAAAAGAAAGATATTCATTTTTTCGGTCCAACGTTGTCTTTGTATCCTCCATTCACATTGCCCGGAGGATTGTAGTTGGCCACCACGTAGACACCATTCCGGCCTCGACTTTGGGCTATTCCCAACTCCTTGGTTCCCTTCCACACCACCTGGGTGAAGTGTCCTGTAGCATAAATATTTAGTTTAGCGTATTGGCTCTCACCAGTTTTTGAGTAAGTTACCGGTGTCGCCTCCAATCCATCCCCCAATCCATGTGTGGTCTTTAACCTCGCTGTACCAATCATCAACTGCCGTCGCGCCACTGGGAACGTTGTTACCACAGGTCCAGAACAGATTTTCGCCATGTCGAGTTTTGCCATGTTCCAAAATGCCCGTTTGGGCCAGATGATTGGCCCAGTCTTGCGCTACGCTGCACAACTACACAGTCGAAGAATAAAAGAGTCGCCAACGAGCCACTTGATTCTTTCCAAATTGAACCTTTACCTCTTGACTCAGCACAAGGGGCGCGGCGCCGTGGTTAGCTCGGTAGGTGTTGTGTGCACGCAGTGCCTCCGTCTCAAAAGCACCAAAACCAGATGAAGCCGCTCTTGGCATCTGACAGATCACGAATACACTTTGAGAGGGGAAGGTCATGAAGAGATTTTCAGAGAAAACGTAGTCACCTGATTTTGAACGACATTGCGGTTATCATTGACATTGTCGCAATTGGATCTGTTGTCGTTGCCAGAAGCTGACTCAGTTTGAGTTCTGGTTTGGGTTGAACTAGATCCATCGGAATAAGTGGTTTTCGTTGTGGTCGTGACCCTTCTTTCCTACCCGTGCCAAAGAAATTTCAGGAAAGGGATTGACGGAAAACAACACTACTCACTCCAGAGGGTGTTGTCGTTGTCGTTGTCTCCGTTGTAGTTTTTGTTGCAGTTTTGTTGGAAAAAGACATGATGTGGAATGTTGAAAGGAATGGACAAAGCGAAACAATGCACAAGTGAGTGCAACTATTGATTGCTACACAGTGATGCTATTGCTAGGTTGGCCTTCCTACGATCCACAGTCTGATTAAACAGAGATTTATGAGCAAATGGCAAACATATAAAATTGTGCTATAAATCAGCTGCCTCTGCGTTGTTAAGTAAGTCCACAACGAGCTCTCGATCAAGGAGTGAACTTTTAGAGTATTCTAATCGGGTAACGTCAAGGGGAATTATTTATTGCCATTGTGTTCAGTCGTGATGGACTACTGGGCTCTAACAGGTGGCAGCATTGCCGGCGCAGCGTACTGTAATGTTTCTTCCCGGGAGTATGAGATCAAAGCGTTTGGAATTTATTGTTTCGCAAAACACGCCGCCTCCACCGTGAAAGCTGTTGAGAGCAGGCATCAATGCCAATCGCACGGTAGTCTCCTATGTACTAATACTGTACGGCAGGCACAAATATCCGTTGACCGTGGAGGCTTGAAACAATAGTGGGTTTACACGAGGGAAGGAGCGTTTGTCAAGTACTATCAAATTACAGTGTGACTTTGCACTGTACCTGTACTAGTACGACCTAAGAAAGCAGCCGCCTTATGTGCCGTATCACACCTGGCGCCATGCACAGGCGCTATCTAAAATCACGTTGAGCACGCACATGGGCTCGTTTAAGGTTCTTTCAGGTCGGAATCAAGCCCTAGTACACATCTGGTGTACGAAAAGTATATATATAAATACGCTCCTGTTTACGGTGGGCGACACATTCGAACCAATTAATTTAGTTGTCAAGTAGGTGCTAAAGATGATTAACTAGCATCTATGAGCCCAATAACAAAACCGATGATAATGTAATTATGTCTTACTGCATTGAGTCGACGACTTGAATTCTGGTACCGGTGCTTGCTAACAGAGCGATAGACAAACCAATCATTGCGATGCAACGTATATCGAGATCACTATCGACAAGAACCCACATTTACTCTCCGGGTGAGAACGACTAGGTCTCCTTCCTTCGAACGGCGGGCACCGCTTTGGCGCCGTACAGCTTCAAATTATCTGATTTGTTGAGATTTTACCTCCCGACGAGTCTCTGCTCCAGTGCGCTGGTAACGTAGGGCTAAATAGTTTTAGTTTTGTTCCAGATATTGTAAATTGAGTTGCTTTATTAGCACATTCTGGCAGCGCTACATCATAAGCAAATCAACACAGAAACGAATCACTAACAGACAATACAACTCACAGGACGAACAAGGCACACAACAACACTAAAGAAGGAACAACGAAATCACATGTTGCGTAGGAACTCAAGGAATTTACAATCAAGAAACCTTGCCACAGACAGCAAAATTCGGGTTGTGAACAGCCTCCTCGACTGCCCAGACTTTGTTGTTCAACAACGCGCACATGTAGTTGGGAATCACCACAAAGTGGGTACACTGCTGGTCCGCCATGCAGTTTGCCGCGCATTCTTGCCAGGATAAAGAGGACGTCCACGTGACGCTGTTCCCACCCACCGAATGAACACGTGTTGCCCTGCCAGGACACCCCCCTTCCCCAGGGCCTCAACGAGCTGACCATTCGACAGGACAAGAAAATGGCATACTGCACGGCCTGTGACTGAGTCCAGCTGCCCTTCTTGATGTAGCAGACGTTGTCAGTTCCCATTGCGAAATGCGTTCACCTCTCATTGGCAATACATTGTGCACTACAACCTGCAGTGTTCAATGGGGTCTCGACGCGAAGGGGGAAGACACACGTGTCGTTTGGGAAGGTGATGGCCCTCGCTGGGATGGAAGTTGTATCGGACGGTACATCGGTAGGGTTGTCACAGGGTAACTCGGTCATGACCCCGCAGGCCACGTAGTTGGAGTTTTGCACAGCCAACTGGGAGCCCTCAACGCCTCGTTAGAGGTAGCAGACGTTGTTTAAGGCCAGGAAAAAATAACTGCATGTTGACTCGGCCTGACAGTTTGCGACGCATTTGTTGTAGGACGCTGCAATTGTAGTGACCACGTCGTTGTTCACGGCCATGAAAGTGCAGATGTCGCTGTGCCACGAGCCTGTCAATTTACTTCCGAATTCAACGTTTTTTCTTAGAGCTTACATTATATATATTGACGATCCTTAATTAGATTATATGTGCCAGAATTTGACAGAGTTGACCAACCACTTTTCCCTGGTCAGTCAACGCTTCGCTTCGCAATGATAATTCAGTACCAATTCATTGACCGGTAACTTTACTGCCTGGCTTTATTGTCGCGATGGCAAACAGCAAATCGACCAATTCAACCCTGCTTGTGGAAATGAAACGCAATCTGAAAGGCCGCTCCGCAGTTAATCTTCTAATTGTATAAATTAGTCATATTTTGAGCTCACACGTTACATATAACAGAGTATGTCTATAATGTTGCATTAGCTGCTTGTGAGAATTTCCTCGTAACGATTGGATGTTCGGCAACACTCAAAACAATATACAGAACGAAGTACATGAAGGAAAGTGTGGACGCGTCTGTGCCAAAAGTCCCGTTTCCTGTGCGTTCCCCTTTAGTTTTCCGTGGTTGCCGCTCTCGCGGTGTTCGATACATGCGAGATATCAAGTAAATGAGAAGACCTTGAACCCCCACACAAGCAAACGTGACGACAAAGAAAAATAAGGACCACTTGGAGAAGGGCGAGGGGAAATGGTTGAACAAGTCCATAACATTTTTTGGGAGATAAGCCAGAACGAAAGCCAGAATAAAGGGAGGGTTGCAAAGACCAGCTCTGCAGTGATATAGGCAACTGTCCTCTTCCTAGACAAACAAACAAACATTTCAAGGTACAATGAGATGCTCTCGTTTCGTTCCAATAATATGAATAAACAAATACTACAGCCCTCCGACTCCTTTCACTGTAGTCACGTGTCACTTTTTATATGTGTGACGTTCGTATTTGTTGATGTAATTTGCCGCTCAATATTTCAGGATTCATTCTTCTGTTTCTCATATTGCTCACTTCTACTTGTATTGTAATTCTCATACTGTTTTAGTTCTCGTTCTTCTCTTGTGCTAATGCTGTTTCTGTGTCAATTAAAGAATGCATTTGTTTTGCATTGTGGCCATGTCGGTCCGATCAGGGTGAATTTTCAAAGCTTGACTTCTCGCTTTGATTTCTAACTTCTCATTCAGTCTACTTTTCATCACCTTGCAATCTTTATCGGATTTTATCCGAGGGGGGAGGGGCTGTTTTGCAAAAACGGTAAGGGGGCGCGAGCGACGTTTTAGAGAAAGCAAGGTTCGTTTAGGATCCTTACAGGTCGGAATCAGACACCTGAAAGGTCGCCCAGGGAGTGAGCAAACGGGCAAAGACTCAAACCAAACCAAATCATTTTATTCGTAACTCAACCCGAAATTCGGCCTATTATCTCTCAGTAATTTCAAAACCGATGTGGGTCGGGGCGTCTAAATTTCAGGGGCTCCGAAATTTAAAACATTTTGAAAAACTTCCGTTTTTCCCACAAAGTTAAACTTTTTGGAGCCCAGAACAAGAAATCGACCGATAACAACAAAAGCAAAGTCAAAATACTCTAAAAGAGGCTCCACTTTATGAACAACATACGTTTTGGAGAATATTTTGAAGCCCCATGGACCTCTTGAAACTCAGACTGCTAGATCCCTACAAGCATTAAAGTCAATGTGGTATAACCTTGCAAATTTTTTTACTAATGAGTCTTGCATTTTTTCATCAGTTAAAACGTTAGATATTTCTGGAAAATAAAATTAACTCAGAAGTTTGTTTGTTTTTAAATACAACTGGAAGACTGTTTGAAATGATGAAAAAATATGTACCAGATTTTGAGCTAAGTTTTGAAATCAATGATTGGAACCCCTTTGATTACCCCCAGGCCCCCGCTTAGGGGTCCTGGATCCTATACTTGTGAAGAGCCTAACCAGGCTCCTGGGTGAAAGACAGATATTACACGGGGCTTTAGTAGTATTTAGCCTTGTTAATATAATTGTAATATGAAAAATATTGTTAATATATCACTCTTTGACAACAAATATATAAAAGTGTTCACTTACACTGATT
>LRSR01011084.1:0-11149 GCA_001579985.1 Hypsibius dujardini
GTAGTTTGGCGCCATTTGAATGATGTAGCTGTAAGTGAGTTGCATATTTTTGCGATTACCTACTGTTCAACTGATAATACCTTCTCGTTAATGTGAAGTCACACACTTAGTTCAATTCCGACTTTAAGCACAGTGGTAGGCATGACTCTGCAACGTCACATGAAAACTTATCCTACCATAATCGGTTCAAGATCGTCCAGTCATCATTGAGTGCTGGCCCCTTTCCCGTGTTATCACCGTAGATTCAGTCGCTACTCACTACCGAAGAAAACCTCGGTGTTACAACTTCATTTTATCTGCTTTACAGAGAAGTACGACTTGGTGGGTCGGCTGTTGAAACCCGGCGAGGTCGCCCACGACTACGCCCTGGATGAGGAGGAAAGCGCCGCCGAGGAGACCGCCACAATCGTTCGCGACGCCTCACCCAAGACCTCTCCCGCCGCCAAGAAGACCGAATAAGTGACTTCTCTTCCCGCAGCCGAAAAAAGCGTTTCACAGCATCAGGAATTCCAGTTTGCTCATTTGAAAAACAAATCACGTGTGCCGCTCTTCCACACTTGGAGCAGCAGAACTTTGCTTCCATGAAGTCTCCTTCTTTTTGACGCTCTTCCACTTGTGGAGCAGCAGAGTTTTGCTTCCATGAAGTCTCCTTCTTTTTTACATCCGCCGTATTTTCTCAGCTTTGTCATGGTTTGTATGGGTTCTTATGCTTTAGGAGACATCGCGGGTGTGCCTTTTCACGTCTTCTCTTGGCGCTCTCTTAACGTTGAAAGTCAGCCAAAAAAAGATTGATTGGGTCAAGAACAGTGAAATATATTTCTTAAATTGGATTTTATTGATGAAACGTCGAAGTGGAGTCAATTTCAGTTCGGCATCTGAAATACTTCCCAAATGAGTACGCATGTACGCTTCGACATTTGGTACCTCGAAATTTGGTATCCCGACATTTGGTACCTCGACATTTGGTATCCCGACATTTGGTACCTCGACAAATGATATCGGTTGACATTTCGTCCACCGATAAAACGTATGGCGACATTTAGGATCTAGTGACATTTGGTCTTAATGGACATTTGGTACCTCGACATTTGGTATCCCGACAAATGGTACTAGACAAATGGTATCGGTTGACATTTCGTCCACCGACAAAATGTATGGCGACATTTAGGATCTAGTGACATTTGGTACCTCGACATTTGGTATCGGTTGACATTTCGTCCACCGACAAAATGTATGGCGACATTTAGGATCCAGTGACATTTGGTACCTCGACATTTGGTATCCCGACAAATTGCGCGGTCGGACAGATAGTCCTTTAGCGGAAGTGTTATTGTCGTGGCACATAGGATTGTGAACTGAACACTTGGGAATCAAAATTATTGGATTGGTTGAATACATTGGAACGCGTCAATCAGCAGAATTGGCTTCGCGCAAAGTCCCTGGCCGCGGGTATGAAGATAAAGGAAGTATTGGAAGCAATCGTCTTGAGACCATTCTGTCAGTGTTGAGATGCGCTTCGAGCGTGCACCGTTTCCGGGAAACGGAAAGCCGAACTAGAGATCAACATCCGCGTCGCGTCACAGCTGAACCGCTCCGTTCCGTGCCGTGTCTTCCAAGAGACAGCGCTGAATTCCTGAATCAGTCAGTGGTCGGTTGATCAGTTGATTAGTTAGTGTTTTCCGCGTCGCACCGCGTCTCTTTCTAAAAATGTGTTTTCCGCGTCGTTCCGCGAAGGAAAAGTCACGCGATGTTGATCTTTCCGCTGAAATAGTGCATTATGTCGGCAAAAGTAGTAGTTGTCGGTAAAACCAAATGTCGCCAAGTACGAAATGTACCTCTATACGTATTGTCGGGCTACGATCTGCCCCCAAACCAGACAAAATGTCGGCCTGTACCAAATGTCCGATTATCAAATGTCCGATTATCAAATGTCTGTTACCACAAGTCCGATTATCAAAAGTCGATGTACGATTCATCGCGGCTCAATTGTCTATCGCGTATTACGATGGGATGTTGATACGCAGTTACACACAGTGGGGGCAAAGGGGGCGGGGCAGAGGTAATAATGGAACAATCAACCAATCAACTCCGCTCCGATTCCTTTGAAGCTCTGCCGGTTGATTGGTTGATTGTTCAAGTATAACCCCTGCCCCGCCCCTTTTGCCCATATCCGGGACCTTTCCTTAGATTAAATTCTGTACAACAGTACTAACATGCACGCACGCGCTGTTGGAATCACGAACTCTGCCGGAACCGGAAGGAAAGGTGTGTGCGCTTGATGTTTACCGCTTCGTCGTATCTCAAAGTTGTAATGCCAAATTGTTAACGTGCGTAGATACGAACGTGCGTAGATACGAACGTGCGTAGATACGAACAACATTCACGGGGGAGCCACAAGACTTATTGCTGTCTGAGCCGATCTGATCCGTGGAACCTTGAGGAGGAGATTGGCGATAGAACCAACGAACTGTTGTTGTTGGCCGATAGTGACGTCGACATCGAGTGCGCCGGTGCTTGTTGGGTTAATTCCGCGGCCTTCTTCGGCTTATGTCGCTTGTGGCTTTTCGGGCAGTACCCGGTTTGGACATCGAACTGACCTTCGCCGCCTGTACGAAAAAAGTTAATCCACACGTGGCCAAAACATCAGGCTGACCGAATTAAAGCCAATTTTTTAGAGGCGCCCAGCAAAATGGGGTGGTCGGAGTTTGAGCCATTTTGGCCAATGCGTGCAGCTGTTTTTGACCACAGCTGACCACGCAGTCTTTGCTCAGTCAATTGATTGATTGGCCAAAGTTGGCTCAAACTCCGACCACCCCATAGTGATGTGAGAAAGAGCTGCACATACTGGCCGAAATTGGCTTAAACTCCGACCACCCCATTTTGCTGGGCGCCGATGAAAAGTTGGCTTTAATTCGGTCAGCCTGATGTTTTTGCCGCTTGTATAGATAGAATCGCAAGGCAAGAAGGTGATGCTCGGCAATGTCTCATGACATGAGGAATTCGATAACGTCTCATATATAAATGAAATATAAGCCGAGGGAGTAAACTCACACGTCGGTGGAGAGCAGTCCTTCTTCGCGACGCATCTGTAAATTCGAAAGGGAAATCGCAGTGGGAAATCGGGCACTGGGCAAGGGGCACGCGTGAAAAACGGTTGAGCTTTTTGAAATCAGTTAAACGGTTTGCACATGAAACATCAAAGGTCGCTCCCTTTAAATAGCTGATTAAAACATCAATCAATCAATCGCTCGATCAGTTCTATAGTCATTTTCAATCAACCAATCAATCAATCAATGAGTTTCCATTTAATCAGTTTTGATCAATCAATCAATCGATGAGTTTTCATAAGTCAGTTTTACTCATTTTTTTGGCAGAAAATTGGACCACTGGCCACGTGCCAGTCAACAATCCGACTCAGATAATCATTATTAGAGACTGTCGATAAATAGTCAACCGACCCTTAAAACTAGTTGAGTCTTGACAAGATCGCTCAAACCGTCTCAGCGTGGAGACTTCGGAGGTCGCCTTGTGGTCATTTTGCCGACATTCATTTTGGGGCGTTAAAGGGTTCAGGTTGTGTTGAGCATGGGCTGTTTCGTGGGATTCTATGTGCTTACTTTGTTTCCGCACCGTCCAGCGGTTTCCTCCCGCGCTTCACGTGCAGACAGTCCGTCTGACCGTCGAAGCAGTCACAGTGACAAGTGGTGTTGATCCGTCGAACGGCGAACGGTTCCGGACACCGACGGCACGGACTCGTGGCAATCGTTGTTGCTGCTGCCGGTTCCCTGGGATGACTGTCCGTTGCTGTGAAAGCGGGATGCTGAGGACGCAAGGCATCCGCTGCAGCTCGGCATTCACAGCGGGTGTGGTTGATGAACTGCACACGTGATATGGAAAGAACATACCGCCTTGAAAATTGCTTCTCCGTAATTAGTTTAAATTGACCGATCGATTGCTCGACCACCTTCTCCCCGATACCCGAGGACTCTCTAATCCTGGCTGTTAGCTCGTTGTGTTCAGTCAAGGTTAAGTATCATTTCACCTCTCCGTGATAGGTCGTCATTATCACCGCGGTCAGCTGACTAGACAGCAGACAGACAGACAACAGACAGACAGACAAACAGACAGACAGACAAACAGACAGACAGACACAACAGACAGACAGACAGACAGACAGACAGACAGACACATATATATATATGTATATTTATGTCTAAACTGGTTAACGACAATTCTTCTTCTTAAAAAACTGTTGCTCTGATAAGAAGCGCGGAATGATTGTTTCTGTCGAGCGGGAACATATTTGAAGATGGTTCTAGGTGCACTTTTGCATGAAATGCGTTCATAAAATTTCTATGCTCAACTTCAGCTGCCAGACTGTGGCCGAACTTGGCTGGTAAAAAACTGCCCGTTATAGAAAAAAAATTTCCGCAGCCAACACTTTTTGTGAGATATTTTTTTGAGACCACATCTACGTCAAGCTCTCTGTACATGTACTCTGTCATGTACTCTCACATAGCAATCAGTTATTGAAAGAACTTAGTGCTTCTGGCCAATAATAAATTTTTCAGCGCCATTCAGAGTTGAGCAAATGTTAGCGTTGGTGCCTGTTTATGCATATTTCATGAACACGCGGAATAATTGCCTTACGTATAATTTGGTGAGCGTCTCAAGGGGATCGATCCGCACTTTCCGGGCGGATGTGGCTGCTTCCTCACCAGGTGATGACGGTATGATACTGGCGGTCTGTAAAGAGTATGTAAAAACGGCATATACACACATGGCCACAATTTTGGGTGGCAGACTTTAAGCCAAAAAGGGTGGTCCGAGTTCGAGCCGGATTAAGCCATCGTACGAACGCGCTCTTGACCACAGCTGACCAATCAGCCTTGACTCGATTGATCGATTGATTGAACTTGTTTGTTTTGGCCGTTGTTCGTTCTGATTGATTGATTGATTGATTGAATTATTGGGACGGCAGTCATGCCTAATTTTTCCGCTGGGCCGGGCGTTAAGTCAAAGATTCAGGAGAAAAAAAGAGTCGCAAGCCCTAGCCAAGAGCGGCTCAAACTCAGACCACCCTGATGGCTTTGTAATCGGCCACGGGGTGGAGCCTCTGATCTGTTGAGATTAGAAGGAAATGCCCATCCCATCGTGCGAACTGACTGGCGCACGTGATTAGACATATTTTTCATATAAATATTATTTCCTATAAAGGTTACGTCAGTGGCTTGCGTGTTGTCGCAATTACGCCGGATTTCTTACGGGAATCTTCCAATTATTCAAATCTCCGATTCCTGCTGCGTCGTTCGGGCGTAAGAGCAATTTTAATTTTTGATGAGACAGTTAGAGGAATTATTTTGTGAACATCAGCTATAACATGCGCACCTACAAACACCACGGCTGCAGGAAGAACCGGGAGCGAGCTCAGAAAGCGCGGCCAACCGGTTCGTGAACGTCGCCGGGAGGCAATTTTACATCTTTAAATATCTTCCCTGCGCTAATGCCATTCGTTCCTGCAATTTATTTACGTAACATTTGATGGAGGAGAGACAGCTCTCTCTCTCTCTCTCTCGTTAAGATGTGCGGTAATGTGACCCAAATCAATCAAACAGCTTGTTTGACAGGTTTTACCCACACGGCCCACCAGAACCCAGCACGGCCCACCAGAACCCAGCACGGCTGGACTTAATTCATCCCATTTCCTTCGTATTCTTTCTTCATGGCCCGAGAATTGGCGTAAGCATTTTTCGTTTTCAAGAATTTCAAATTGATGCGAGAGATGATTTGTCTTTGTGTCTCCGTGAAAAAAGGATGGCGCTGAATATGTCTGAGTGTGCGGACAATGTCAGTGGTGCTGGAACGGTCCGATCGGGATTGGTCGCTCACGAGAGTCTCGGTGTGACTTATCTCATCACGGTGGAAGTGGCGCATAGCGTCATTTTTCTGCTCGGAATAATCGGGAATGGCGGCCTGATTTGGACGGTTTTCAGGACGACCTGCCTGCATTCCACCACTTATTGCTACTTGGTAGGCCATGAGAAGGACTTGATGGACATGATGGACTTGTCAGACCCGCTTATTAATATGCCTTCTCTAAATCACTTTTTCCCGTTTTTCCGTCAGCCAATTTTTTTCCCTCAGCTATTTTTTTAAGCACAAAAGTATTCAATTTTTTTTATAATAAATTTTGAGACATAACGCAACCAATTGTTTCGCTTCGTGTTAGGTTTCTTTGGCGATCGCTGACTTGATTATTATATTTGCGGCTCTCCCGGAAGTGATACTGCTGCCGTCGGTCGGAGCAGACTGGGTCCTCGTATTGGGCGGTTTTGGGTGCCCTTTGGTGATCTACCTGCGATGCGTCGGCCGGAACGCCGGAAGTCTCATGTAAGTTCCTTTTTTCATTAGAAATATTTTCGTACAATACACCCTCACCGTGATAAGGAAATGGGCGAAAGGGGCGGGGCAGGGGTGATAATTGAACAATCAACCAATCAACTCCGCTCCGATCTCTGAGCTCCGCTGGTTGATTGGTCGAGTATTACCCTTGCCCCGCCCCTTTTGCCCATTTCCAAGGGGCGGGGCCGGGTAGTATTACCCCTGCCCTGCCCCTTTTGACCATTTCCGGGACCCTTTATTAGATTAAATTCTGCCGCTGACTGTGTACATATGAATGTACTAGTATATTTGGAGTTCTGTCTGATGTGATATCGAAATGCAATTTCATATGATAATAAATTTAATTAATAGGCCCTTATTAACGTAATATATACAGCAGGGTGATCCGCGATAATTGCATGAGCATTGCTGTGTTCTCCTTCCACTCAAGTGTTATGGCCTTCACCGTGGAACGCTACATCTACACGGCGGTGGGCCGGCCACTGCTGGCCCGCAAACACAGCACCCTCCCACGAGCGAAGAAAATCATCCTCGTCTGCTTCCTCCTGGTCATCGTCGAGTGCATTCCCTGGCTCGGGCTGGGAGCCCTCCCGAAGGTCGACCCCGCCCACGGACCGGCCTTTGAGGTGTGCAACTGCGACTTCCGACAGATCCGCTCGACCATTCAGGCGTACTTTAGCGTGGACTTTGCCGTTTTCTACATTACGCCGCTGCTGGTGGCCCTCTTGGCGTACTGTCGCATCGGGAAGGCCATCGCCAGGAGCTCGAAGGTTCGCCGAAGCCTGGCGCAGTTTCGACCGGACGCGGCGTCATGCGGGGGCGACTCGATACGCCCAATTGCACGTACAACCTCGCTGGAGGTACCGTCCGCTCAGCGAAACCGTCCTGTCTTGGATTATGGATACCTACGAGGCAAAATCTCTCGCGCAAAACACCAGGTAACTTGGGAAGCAGGCAGGCAGACAGAAGGATGAATGACAGAACGAAAGACAGGCAGGCAGGCAGGCAGGCAGGCAGGCAGGCAGGCAGGCAGGCAGGCAGGCAGGCAGGCAGACAGAGAGCCAGACAGAGAAACTGAGAAACAGACAGACAGACAGATAAACAGACAGCCAGCCAGATACAGACAAAAAGCAAGGCAGAGAAACAGACAGACAGACAAACTTGCCTAATTTACTCAAATGTGCCTGTCTTAGGGCAACATCATGGTTCTTGTGGGGATTGTGGTGACATCGGCCGTGTCTTGCCTTCCACTGCGCGGTCTGTTCGTCTACAACGCCTTCGCCGAAAAGCCCTACCTCGATGTCTGGTTCCTTTTGTTCGCAAAAACAACAGTCTACGTGACGTGTGCCATCAATCCATTCCTTTACAACATCCGGAATCGACGCTTCCGGAGAGCGGTCTGGGACCTATTACGTCATAACTCCGCGAGGACACGTTCCAACCGCTACTTCACGCCCAATTCATCCTTGCGAGGATCAAAAATATGGGAGCGAGAAGTCTTACAGCTTTGATCGCCTAAACTCCCTCCACTCGAGCGCTTACGGATTAACTGGTTGCAAGGGCCCCAGTGATCTCTTCTCTCGTTCCGGTGTTCAGACACTCTATAGACTATATCTATATAATCATCCTAAGTGATTAACTGTTTTAGGAAATGGTCGGACTTAACATTTCGGGAATCGAAGATTTGTGATTCTGTGACGCGCTAAATACACTTTTTCAGGGTTTTGTAATTATATACATTTTTTGACGCATTGCTGTACACTTACGTAATTAGACTCGGTATTCGGTATGCGCCTTGTGGTTCGTTCTTATATTTCCTGATGCGACAACCTTTCTTTCTTTCTTTTCACGTAAGGCAGACTTGGTCTTCTTGTTTCCGTGAAAGATTAGTGAACAAATTGCACTCTTAGGTGAATTGCTTGCTTTTCAGTCCACATGCATTAAAGATGGCGGCCTCGTTGTTTTTGACTTCCACCCCGTGATCATACCAGGATATGTTTTTCACTAACCCCAAAATTTAATCGTTATCACAAAGCTATTTGCCATTTGTGAAGGAGTTTTGAAGCCAAACGGAGGTATATTGGTTCTACTAAACAATGGTCCGTTTTGATTTTCTCAAAACATGCCCACCGTGATCTCAAATTCAATTGATTTTTTATTTTCCATCACTGTTAAAAAAAATTTGCTTTTAAAGAACATCTTATCAATGGTTTTATCGATCTCAGGTTGCGCAGGACTGCTGCGATCTCAGCTGAAGGCACGATTTCAAAAAACTCGTACCGGCTCAACTTGGCTGGATAAACACTTCTGTATAGTCACCTATACATGTATATATATATAGTCCCACTTATATATATAAATAATCACCTATACATGTATATATATATATAGTCCCACTTATGCATATATAGTCGCCTATACATGTATATATATATATATAGTCCCACTTATATATATATAATCACCTATACATGTATATATATAGTCACCTATACATGTGTATATGTATATAGTCCTACTTATATATATATATAATCACCTATAGATGTATGTATATATATAGTCGCCTATACTTTTATGTATGTATAGTCACCTATGCATGTATATATATATAATCATTGGGTGAAAACTGATAGATACGACGAACGACTCGTCGCGATTCCGAGCGGCAGTGTTTGTGATAGACTTACGTAGAAGCTTTGGCGGACGACTTTCTTCTCAGCCGGCACACAGGTGGAGCCCTCGTCGTCGCAGCATCCAGAATGCAGGTCACATCGATGGAGGACGATGTCTGCAGGGAATCGTAGAGAAAATAATAGTAGCTGTACCGCGCGGTATTTTTTCATTGTTTTAAAGGAATATACAAGTTACTAGGAATTATATCTCATTTTTACATTATATATAAATAATACATATAAATAATTAGTTTTAACTACATTCGTAGAGCGATGACAAACACTAAACTTAATTTTTGGGTTGGCAAAAAAATTAATTCGTCGTTTATTATTCATATATATTATTTATGCATAATTTATAAATAAAATATAATTATAGTTAATGGTTTTTAATATAATTTCGTTTAGTTACTAGAATTTTGTTTTATCTAAAACTAGTTGATTACTCAGTCAAAAAATCAGTCACTAAAAGTTTTTAGTTTAGTGTGTATTTTTAGTTTAGCTTTGTCATTTCCTACATAATGTGTGAACATTGTATGAATAGTTCCAGGCAGGAGTGATCAAGTACCTGATGGCACGTAGATAATCTGGTTGGTCGGGTAGAAGTGCGACACTCGGAAGACCTTGCGATTGGGCTCCCCACAGCGCCCTTCCTTCCTTATATGATGAAGATGCTGATACGGTTCCTCCAATGCTATATATAAAATAAAATATAAATAAAAAAAAATTAAATTAAATATAATATAAATAAATAAAATAAAATAAAATAAAGAGAGAATTGAAGTCTTTCAATAATAATACGAATATTCTCGCTCAATGTCTGATGAAGGCGATCGGTCAGCAGATCGATCGATCAAACTGTCACGCGTCTGTAGTACCGTATGCTCGCGATCTGAAGGGACACTTTTCTGCCCTACCGGTAAATTATAACCAACCCGGGCCGTGCCTATTCGGTGCCGTTCACCAAATTACCACTGTAGGGACAAATACACGCAAAAGCACGACTGTACAATCAAACAATCAACGAGGAGGAAATCTGATACGAAGGAATCAAGCGAGCACAACGAGTAAACTGTAAGAAATGAGCCAATCAGAGAAGAGTGAATCAGATTGAACGTTCAATCGAGTGCAGGGTCGTACCGAGGGAGGCGGGGCTTAGCTGTCCCCTGTCGGTATGTATAGTTTGCCACACTCTTGACCATTGCCCATTCTGGGAGACAGTGACATATCGTCAGGTTTGGGGTGAGACTGATAATTGGCCCCAGTGTGAATTAGTTGACCGTTCAGAAGCCTGTGCAGGGCCTGTTGCCAATGTCCTATGCGAGACCTGTACTGCACTAGCGGGGGGGGGGGGTCGTTTGGCAGGTCTGCGGTTGAAGGCCTCCCTCCCAAAGAATTCCCGCACACCAGCTGACCGCATTTCACAGACCCATGAGTGGAGACCGTCGGCAGTAGAAATGGCATCCAATTTCAAATGTCAAATGTCAAATTCAAATTCAAATCAAATTGGGGTCTGTTTTGATTTGATTTTGAAATTAATTTTGAAATTAATTTTGAAATTAATTTAATTTTGATTCTGATTATTTTTTAACAAAATTTCTAGCAAATTTTCAAAAATGAACCAAACCTACTAATTTTCCGTACTTCTTAACGCATTTATATGTTGTAAACCGGTAAAAGACAGATTTCAAGTTCCTAACTGGCGTTTTCCGGCATGACTGAAATATATTTTATAATGGGTTTTAGTATAAAAATTATTCTATTCCTTCGCCGCCGCTGCCGCCGCCGCCGCCGCCGCCGCTGCCGCCGCCGCCGCCGCCGTTTTCAATAACAAACCTGATTAGAAGTACTGGTACATTGAAACTTTTCTGAGTAAACGAATCCGATGGTAGGGTAATTAATGTTGCCTGTTGAGTAGTTTACCTTGTGGAAACTGGATACACAAGTTAAATAGAAGAAGAACCGGCAGCGATTTCAGTCTTGAGCGTATTTTATTGCAATAAACATTAAATTGATTGACATTTGTACATATTTGAAGTCGTTCGCAACAGACTGTTAGACTTTTCGCAATT
>LRSR01011085.1:0-22206 GCA_001579985.1 Hypsibius dujardini
AGACAGACAGACAGACAGACAGACTGACAGAAAGAAAGACAGACAGACAGACAGACAGACAGATAGGCAGACAGACAAACAGACGGATGGATTTTCATCCCTCGTATTTTTTTTCCTGCCTTGTTTATAGACTGAAAATGCAAATCATTCCATGGTGGTCGATTCGCACGCTCCACGCAGTTTCGCTGATCTCATGTCCCTCCTGCCGTCCTGCGAAGCCATCACGCAAATCGACCTCAGCACGTACCAGCCACCGCTCTTTTTTTCCAAATTCTCCTGGGTTGATCCATTTGCTCACGTGCGGCAGCCGCTGCGGACGCAGTTACGGCAATCGGAACTGACAGTCTTTTTCGACACACTGCACCAAGTGGAGGATGCCGAGTTGCCGCACCCTGTGGGCTCGACGGCTTTCACGGAGTTGTTCCAGAAACTGCAGGACAGTCTGGATTTCGCCATTAGCAATGCTGTGTGGTTTCGCGCCAGTGATGCACCGGATGAGCAGCTCGGTGTGCACTTTCTCCACGCGATTAAGATGTGCTTGCTGGAGCAGCTTCGAGCGTTCCCGAATGTTACCGAACCGGATCATGATGTTACAGGGTTTGTACTCCTACATGATTTACCGATCTAAATAGACAGAGGGGCAGGTAGGCAAGCAAACGGGAGAGAGACACTTGCAGACAGACAGATAGGCAGACAGACAGACAGACAGACAGACAGACAGACAGATAGGTATAATAAAGAAATAGCAATCAAGATTTTAGTTTCGTCCGTTACACGCAGTATCTGTCTACAGGATTGCTATGGACATGCTGCTGCAGGCGATGATTCACGTGGACGGTTTGGCCGATTGCGTCGCCCAGCTCGGCATCACCGCTGACCTCACCGACATAGCCTTTTCCGCTCTAGTCGCATCCCCGCAGTACCGCAAACTGGCTTGCTGCCTGTTGGAGACCTTTGTGCTCCGCGTCACGCACTACCCTAACGTGAAGTTGTTCGCGGAGTTGATGCGAAAAAACGGCACGGCAGCCGGTGGAAGCATGGTGGCAGATAGGAAGGGTCCCTTGCAGCGAGTGCAGTTGCTTTTGGAGCTCCGGAGCACTATTGAGGCGGCCACCACTGCGTCAGCACGTCCACTTGCCGACCTGGCGGTGAGGGATACCGCCTTGACGGCGACCGTTCAGCGAGCCCGCGATGAATCCAATGGAAAGATCCTGTCGACGTTAGTGCAGAAGATTGAGAGTTATCGGGCGAATGCGGAAAAGGGTGAGATTTTCTGTCTGTGTTTTTGTGTGTCTGCCTGTTTGTATCCCCGACCGTTGTATCCCGACCGTTTATCTGTGTTTGTGTTTGTTTTTCTGTCTGTCTGTTTGTGTCTGACTGGCTGAGTGACTGTCTGCATGTCTGCCTGCCTGTCTGTCTTTCTCTCCGTTTTCTGTCCGTCCGTCTGTCCGTCCGTCTGTCTGTCATTTTGTCTGCCCGTCTGTCTATTCCTCCATCGTTTTGTCTGTCTGTTTGATTGTTGGTTTTTCTAACTGTTTGTCATTCTTTGAGTTTGGTCTGGCTACTTGTCTATCATGGTTCCTTGGTCTGCTTGTCTTGGACATGTTTTATTTCTATTCAGCTGGAGCCAGAGCCATCGACGGTCACGCCGCCGTGTACGTCTGCCTGAGGAACACCGGCTTCACCGCCTGGTTCCTCGACCTCCTCCGACAAACACTCGCGGACGGCAACGCCGATTACCTCCGCAAATCAGTCGTTTTAGACCAGTCCATTGCGTTGCTGGCACTCCTCGTGGATGATGAGTGCGGCCCGGTGTATCTCGCCGATCGCGCGAGCCATTTGGGCGATATTGTTCATGTACTTCATGAAATCGCCGAGAAATCCGCCCAGGAGGGCATTACAGAGCTCCTCCACCGCGTGGTGTACTCTCTGGAGGTGCGTCGCGCCGTCGACATGCTCAGCGTGAAACACGCTCCCACCGTGTACTGCCACCTGACTGCGCTGCTGCTGCGGATGAATGGCTCCCAGCTGTCCGGTTCCTTTTTCACCACTCCGTCCACGTTCCATGCAATAAGCCAAGCGGCGATAGCGACACCGACGCCGGCGGATTTGAAGATGGTGTTTGTGTTGATGTTCAGCCAGTACGATCATCCGGGCTTGTTGAGCTTCGCTGACAAGATCACTGACTTTGGCAAGACCAAACAAATTGACTTGCCATTGTGGAAGGTAAGAAACAGGAAAGACCGATAAATTGACAGACAGACAGACAGACAGGCAGACAGGCAGGCAGACAGACAGACAGACAGGCAGACAGACAGGCAGACAGACAGACAGACAGACAGACAGACAGACAGACAGAAAGACAGACAGACAGACAGACAGACAGACAGGTAGACTGACTGACTTTAAATTTAAATCGCAGAAACCGGATCTCAAAGCTTTCCTAATTTTGGAAGAAATTCACCTTTCAAATCTATTCGAAATATGGTTTTCGATTCTCTTGACCTGCAGAGCCTCCATTTGGTCTGCACCTGCGCGAAGAATGCTGAATCCTCCGCCCATCTGATGCAGACCCTGTACGACGAACTCGACCGGCTCTCAAAACTCGACCACCTCTCCGCGGAATCCCTTGCTAGTGCTCACGTCGTCCTAGACACCCTGGCTTGGCTTTGCCGCACTGACTGCTTTCATGGCATCCTGAAAAGCCAGAAACTCGACACCTTCCTCCGGCTCCATAACTCGGTGGTGCAACACTTTCGCGCCGCGGCGGTATCCCTTGAGACTGTGGACTGTCTGGACAATCTCCTGTGGGAGTCGGTGTGGGTGAACTGTGTGCGGATCCTGTTCCTGCACGGGAGTGCGTTGGGCAAGTCGTCGTCGACGATGCCGCTGGTGCCGGAGGTGAAGGGGACCTTCCTGGAGATGATGACGGGATGGTCGGTGCTGCAGGACGCGGGCGCACCGCTGCGCATCAAGACGCGGCGCGCCATTCAGGCCGAGATTGGGCTGGGTAGTACGGCGTTTGTGGAGCAGGTGTTGAATGCCGAGAGTGATGCGCAGTTGCTAGAGACCGTGGTGTCAGACCTGGTGAAGACGTTTGCGGAATCCGCAGCCGGTCATGATGCGGATGTGTCTGCTGTGGTTGCGTATTGTGCGTTCTTCAATACAATCCACCCGTCGGTGTGCAAGCCGATTGCTGGAAAAGTGGTACGCGTTTAATGACTGTCTGTCTATCTGTCTGTCTGTGTGTCTGTCTATCTGTCTGTGTGTCTGTCTGTGTGTCTGTCTGTCTGTCTGTCTGTGTGTCTGTCTGTGTGTCTGTCTGTTTGTGTCTGTGTGTTTTTCTGTTTGTCTGTCTGTATCCCTGATCTATACGTGCGTTTCTTTCTCTGCCGGCCTGTTTGACTGTCTTTCCTCTATGTCTTTAAGTCTGAATCTCCGTATAGTCAGCTGCCTGTCTGTCTTTCTGATTGTCTTCCTACATGGCCCTAGAACTATTTGTCTTGTTTGTTTTCGTGCCTCTACTTGTCTGTTGGTTTTTCTATCTAGCTGTCCGGTGCAATGTCTTCATGGACATTCCTTGTATTTCTGCGTGTCTTGGCTTGGCTTTCAACCTGTTGTGCCTATTCTCCACTTTCCAGAAGAACAAGCCCCTTCTCCTGCTCTCACGACGGAAAAACTGGGAAATGCTCAATAAATTGGAGTACGAGCCGCTCCAGGCGATCATCTCCACTGGCCTGTGCTGCACTATTCCCGAGGCAGACACGCAGTTTCGACTGTGGTTCTGGCGCTACTGCGAGATGTCGGACAGCTGCCTCCAGCAAGCCGTGACGTCACTCCTCCTGATTGTTTGTGGCTCGGCAGTGGAAGAGTTGGACGGGGACGTGCTGGTTCTCATGATCGAAAAGCTGGCCGCGTTCCTGCGGATACCGCTTTTGAAGCAGGCAGTGCTGTCGTTGCTGGCGACGGTCGAACCGGAGTCGGAGTGGCGCCCGGAAATGTTCGACGCGTTGGTGCAGCTGTTGCGACAAGGACCTGTGTATACACAGTCACAGAGGAGGATTTTCCTACTACCAGTGGCTAACGTGTTTGCAAGGCTTTTGGATTCGGTCGGGGTTGTGAAAGGTTAGCGATGGGTCGACAGGGCAGACAGACAGACAGCCAACCCGACAAAACAACCAGACAGCCGGACAGATGCACAGACAGACAGACAGACAGACAGACAGATAGATCAGACAGACAGACAGACAGACAGACAGACAGACAGACAGACAGACAGAGTAACAGACAGACTAGCAGGCAGGCAGGCAGGCAGGCAGGCAGGCAGGCAGGCAGGCAAGCAGGCAGGCAGGCAGGCAGGCAGGCAGGCAGATAAGACATTCACGGCATCTAAGTAAGTGAAATGCCTTCAGAAGAAACTTCTTGCTCTTTATTACCCAGTATGTCCTTTCCTTTCAGGTACAGTCGTCGGACTGAAAACGCGCGACGTCACATCCGCGGTTCTTTTTCGATTGGAGAAAGAAGCAAGCGTGCCTGTGATCATTTCCCTGTGGCCTATCCTCCATCAGCTCTTCCAGTCCGACAGCGGCATCTTGGCATTCCTCAATGAAGCCGGCTCCCAACCGGTTCTCAATTGGATCCTCGTGGGGATTGCCATGGATCTGCGCGCCGACCCGGAAGTGCCCTCCAACGTGACTCTGGCTGAGAAGGTTGTCGCCAGCTTCCACAGCCTTTCCAAACGATCGGTCGGTCTGCGATGTCTCGCGATGGCTGACCTCCGCACCTTGGCAAATATGGTCGTGGCGCACACTCGCAACTGCGATCCGGAGAACCCAACCTACCGGATCCCGCAAAACAAAGACCCGGACGCCATTTTGTCGGCTTATTACGGCGATCTGGACTGTCTGACGTATTCAGTGCCGGAGACAGTCGCGCTATTCCAGCAGGTGATTATTCTCGTAATATTGATTAAATATTAATTTACATTTTAAATCGGAACGGTCGATTGATTGGTTGATTGACTGATGTGAACACTGATAGGCGAGAGGTTGACTGATTGGTTGATTGACTGATCTGAACACTGATAGGCGACAGGTCGACTGATTGGTTGATTGACTGATCTGAACACTGATAGGCGAGAGGTTGACTGATTGGTTGATTGATTACCTGAACACTGATAGGCGAGAGGTCGATTGATTGGTTGATTGAACCGAAAGATTGCACTTGACTGGCCAAAGTATCAATCAATGCTTCTCGATTTTGCACGTACTACACTAAATCAATCAACGCCTGGCGAACCGTAGCAAGTTTCTCCGCCAGCTGTACGTACTATTTATTCTTTTTGTTTTAAGTAAGTCGCTTTTTAGTTTGAATGAAGCGTTGAATTGGAACTTCTTCTTCTTGTTTTGCAGGTGATGCAGAAAATGTTGGCGGACTTCTCAAGGAACGGTGACGCCAGTCGGCAGTGCTTCCGACGGAGGAGCGATCGTGTGAATGCCAGTGTGATTGTCCCGGTTGCGGCCAGGAAGACCGGCAACCTGGCCAAGGAACGCTACGCTCAGGCGATGAGATGTCCGACGACGACGACGACGACGTGCTTTGACAAGTCCCCTGGAGGTGACTATGGATTGTGGCAGGAGAAGGAGGTGAAATTCCACTTGTCGGTTGAACGGTGCAGCCTCGGCGCCGGCCGGGTGGGTGGTGGTTCCACGATGGGCGTGGTGGACGGGGAGGTGCACAGTCGGCGAGATCTCGCTGAGTGGTTGCAACGGAAGATCGGCGTCTTTGACAGACAGCTCGACGAGTAGCGCTTTTCCGGGGTGAATAATGGGAATTTAAATTTGACGTTTCACACGGCCGAGGAAGGGTCCGTTGAGTGAGTCGAGATAGTCTTCTGTTTCTTGTTTTAGATTACCCGTTTCAGCGCTCTTTGAGGTTTCTTGTAGCAGTAGAGATGTTCACTTTTCCTGTTGGGATCGTTCGGCTGTCGTCTTTCCTTTCGTCTGTTGGGACCGTTCGGCTGTCATCTTTTCGTTTTGACGGGCCGCTTTCTGTTTATTGATCGTTTTTCCTTCATCATTCACTTGTTTGCTGGCGTTGGCGATTAACCTGGAAATTCACCGTTGAAACCAGTTGTTCCTAAAACATATTCGACCTTCATATACCTGCCCATATATCAAGATTTCACATTGCGGTCTCGGGCTGGAAATCATATCTGCGGTTTCAAAAGAAGGAAGATGAAAATTCCCGCACCACTTTGTGCTTTGACCCGGGGCTTGATCAATTGATTGATTGATTGATCAGTAACGTTTCCGAAGTTTCAGTTTTTATGATTCAAACCACTTGTGGAAAACGTTGGATTTCAAGATCTTTGACGCCCTTCCACTCCAAATTCGATTTGGAATCGATTGACATTAGCAGCATCTTAATTGGATGCCAGGGGGCGGAGCTATGGGTAATTTCTGCAATGTCCCTCGGAAGGCTAGATTGGAACTGGCCCAAAGCTCCGCCCCCTGGGATTCAAGATCCGCGGCCAATCTTCCATTGCCCCATCAGTCAGAGCCAGAAATCTTCAGTTCCACTTCTCCCGGGCATCGTTAGTCGTCACTCAGCAATGTTGCGGGTAAGGAATGAGTCAATCCGAGTTTTCCGCAAAAGCGCCAAATTTAGCTGCTCCGTGAAGGACAAGCAAAGCAAACCACTCTCCAAGAAGGGAACGACTTCAAGCGTAACAATAACAACTAAAACCAGAAACGGTAACTGAAACTTGCCGGAACAGGCGCGCTTCAGACAAGCATCAGGAACGTCAACCGGCGTACAAGCAACGTCGGCTGTCAGAGAGAATCTTCCGACTCAGCCTCATCATTCCCGTGCGGTTGGAGCAGATCCGCTACCGGTGAATCCCTCCGCCGCCGGACTTTGGGGATTTTCGCTTTTACCGACTTCTTCTTTCTCGAGGACGACGATTTAGAGGATTTCTTCCGTTTCTTAGTCCGTTCGGAGGAAGCATCATCGTCAGCCCGAGCGACTTTGCCTTTCCGCTCTCTTCGCTCTCTCCTCTTGGCTTTCTCCACCGCCGCGGCTGCGGCCTCGTCATCGTTGGCGTCTTCTTCCTCTTCGTCCGCGCTCCCTCTATCCTCGGGGCTGTTGCTGTCGCGCGCGTTACTCAGATCATGCTTGATGATCCGGCAGATTGTGTTCACGGAGACTTCGTACTTCTTCGCGATCTGACGCTTGGTCAGCTGACCGGACTTGCCTGGAAACAAGCGAATCATGAAATACATCCAAGCATTGCACTGTCTGCGATCGATTGATTGATTGACAATAAAATAACGATTAGATGCGCAATCGATCAATCAAGCGAACGAATATTATATAAAACGACAGTAATGGATCGATTGATTGATTGACAATAAAATAGCGATTAGATGCGCAATCGATCAATCAAGCTAACGAATATTATACAAAACGACAGTAATCGATCGATTGATTGATTGGCGATAAAATAGCGATTAGATGCGCAATCGATCAATCAAGCGAACGAACATGATACAAAACGACAGTAATCGAAAAACCCAGATTCGCAGTACACTACATCACTTACGAATCTCTTTCTTCACCTTCCCGATAAGGTCTTTAGTCCGTACAGAGGGTAGATTTTGCGGCGGAATGCGGCGCGGCGGTTTGACGATACCTGCTTCCGCATTCCGGAGATCTCGCACAACGGAAGTCACAGTCGATTTTGACACCTACAAAAATTTAATGAAGTCCTTTCGATTGACAAAATTACCTTGCACACGAAATAATCCCACATTTCCTGACACTCAAATTTGCACGTCCTTGCAAAGGGGAAGAAGAACTCACGCTGTAGTTTTGCTTTTTCAGCGCTTCTACAATCTTCCGCGACGTCAGACCGATGCCATGGAGCGCTAAGATGGCGGCTCGTGCTTCCGAACTGGTTTTCGCTGGCATATTTCAAAACCGCAATGCCGGCGATGGTGGCGGAAGGAATATACGCGAGATGGCCGTTAAGCTGAGCAAAGAGTGCGGAAAATGGCCGAAAGTGGCGTGGTAAGGACCAGTTCCAATGCCACTGCTGTTGGAATTCCATTTCAGTGCGTGAAATTGGAAATTGTTCCTCCCTCTTGTTCTTTTACTATTCCGAGCGGTTCGGTCACTTTCCGACCTGTTCCTTTATTTTTCTGATTACGCCTGCAAAATGGTTCTTTACGGAGTCGTTTCGTTCAGAAAGTCGATCTCAATGACCAGTTCCAATGCCACTGCTGTTGGAATTCCATTCAGTGCGTGAAATTGGAACTTGTTCCCCCTTCTTGTTCTTTTACTATTCCGAGCGGTTCGGTCACTTTCCGACCTGTTCCGTTCAGGGGAAGTCGATCTCAAACAGACTCAATTTTTAATCTCTGTTGGCCGCGCCGCCAAAGTTTCTGCAATACGGCCAGAGAAAACAGTCAAAAGGGCTGATCTCAAAAAGAAAAATCAAGAGAGAAAACAAGTACAAGGGTAGAAAACAACAGAGCCGTTCTCTTCAAACAGTCAAGTTGCTCCTCAATGATGAGTGTGTACTGAAAATATTTCGACCAGCGGTGAAGTTAAAAACTGCAGCAAAAAAGGGAGCTGAAACAATGCCACAATCTCGATGTGAGAGGTCGGTGGTGCAGGAATCATCCATCTAGGCGGTCTCGTTTTCATGTCCATTGACCACGACATTTTCCGTATCCTCGTCGAATTCCGCGCCGTCATCAACGGTCGCCTCCTTCAAGCAAAAGAACCAAAAAGCTGAAATCTGCACCTCCCAATGCGCTGCTGGAAGGGTCAAGCTGATGAGTTTACCTGGTACTGCTGGTATTCCGACACCAGGTCCATCATGTTGGACTCGGCTTCGGTGAATTCCATTTCGTCCATGCCTTCGCCAGTGTACCAATGGAGGAAGGCCTTGCGGCGGAACATGGCTGTGAAAAAAGGGAGGGAAATCAGCAATTAAAGACACCAACTGCCTGACAGACAGACAACAGATACCACTGCCCGAGACAGACAACAGACACGACTGCCTGACAGGCAGACAACAGACACGACTGCCTGACAGACAGACAACAATGTTAGCCACCATTTCCAGTAGCGGAGACAAGTGCCAAAGGGGTATGAGTCACGCGGATAGGGTGTTTGACGACGGTGACGGACAGACTTGGTCACAAACGACAGATTTGACCAAAGGCAGATGCGCAACCGTACCGGTGAACTGCTCGCCGATACGCTTGAAGATCTCCTGAATGGCCGTGCTGTTGCCGATGAAGGTGCCCGACATGGACAGTCCGCGCGGGGGGATATCGCAGACGGCGGTCTTGACGTTGTTGGGGATCCACTCAACGAAATGGCTGTTAAAACAAAGGAGACCACTGTCAGCGATCGCTCGCCAAACGCTTCAACCAGAGCATGACTAATGGGAAACAGAGCAAACAACAAACACGCACTTTCCACCTTCCCCGCCCAGCTAATGACAGCCGGACAAACACAAAGTGTGTACCTGCTATTTTTGTTCTGCACGTTGAACATATTATCATCGACCTCCTTCATGCTCATCCGGCCGCGGAAGATGGCAGCCACGGTGAGGTAGCGTCCGTGGCGGGGATCGCAGGCGGTCATCATGTTCTTCGAGTCGAACATCTGCTGGGTCAACTCCGACACGGACATGGCGCGGTAGGTTTGAGAGCCGCGAGCAGTCAGCGGCGCAAAGCCCGGCATGAAGAAGTGCAGCCGCGGGAAGGGGACCATGTTGACGGCCAGTTTGCGGAGATCGGCGTTCAACTGGCCGGGAAAGCGAAAGCAGGTCGTCACGCCGGACATGGTCGCCGAGACGAGATGGTTCAGGTCGCCGTACGCCGGGGTTGACAGCTTGAGGGTGCGGAAGCAGATGTCGTAGAGGGCCTCGTTGTCGATACAGAATGTCTCGTCGGTGTTCTCAACCAGCTGGTGGACTGACAGGGTGGCGTTGTACGGCTCCACCACGGTGTCGGACACCTAGACGGGAAAAAACGCGAACATGTGAAACATAATTTCAGAGACGTCAACAGATGAGGCGACGGAGAACAAGAAAAGCAGTCAGTGAGGCAACCAGCCAATCGGGTGACAGCAACCAGACAGACAGTCAGACAGATGGGGAGGCAGACAGACAGATGGGAGGCAGACAGACAGACAGATGGGGAGGCAGACAGACAGACAGATGGGCAGGTAGATAGACAGACAGGCAGGTAAGTAGTCACTCAGGCAAAGGTGAAAGTCGAACAAGAAGGCAGGAAAGTGAATGTCAGGCAGACAATTAGCCGGCTAGTTAGGCAAAGGTATGGTGAATGCTTGGCAGACAGACAATGGGCTTAGAGCAACCGATCGAAGACAGCAGACAGAAAATCTTAAGAGAATCGATTTTTTTATTATTTTCTGGCGGGAAAAAGGTTTGGGCGAGAAATCTCGAATGGCTGAATTTACCTTGGGCGAGGGAACGACACTGAATGTGGTCATGATGCGATCGGGATACTCCTCGCGGATCTTGGAGATGAGGAGGGTGCCCATGCCGGATCCGGTTCCACCGCCGAGCGAGTGGGTCAGCTGGAAGCCCTGCAGGCAGTCGCAGTGCTCGGCCTCCTTGCGGACGACATCGATCACCGTGTCGATGAGGTCGGCTCCCTCCGTGTAATGGCCCTTAGCCCAGTTGTTGCCCGCCCCACTTTGGCCTGGTAGGCAACGACAAACAAACACTCCAATTCAACCACACCAGTATCCATAAAACAATGCTCGTAATGCGCCTACCGAAAACAAAGTTATCCGGACGGAAGAGCTGGCCGTACTCGGACGACCGGATCGAGTCCATCGTGCCCGGTTCAAGGTCCACCAACACGGCCCTGCAGGCAGAGAAAATAGACAAATGTAAACACGAGACATGCACTATGTAGGCCATAGAAATGCAGAAATAGCTCAGAAGAAATCGGATGCCGCCAACTCTCGCCACGAGGAGAACGATTAACGGGAGGCAGGCGACTAACGGGGAGATTCTTGCAACGCGTGTGGCACAATCCCTCGGCAAAGTTCGGTGCTAACGATTCTTCGAGTCCCTAATTCCAGAAGCGACCCCTGGACTAATTTCCCACAAAAAAAACACGATACTAGCTAGTACTGAAAGGAGAAATTTTGGGATCTTTTGACGTCATCCCTCTCAATGACTTCCGACCGGACAACGTATGACAAAAGAGCTCGTCGACCTGATGCGTACTCAAAAATACTAACCTTGGCACATATTTCCCACCTGAAAAAATGAAAAAGCAAGGCGTTAGCACAGGCCAAGAGGTCGGTCATTGAAACGAGCCCGAGAGAGACGTCCTTGACATTAGCATATATTCCAACAGTTAAAACAACGCTAAAACCTCCACCTAGACGAAAGCTGCAATTTCTCTGTGGTCTAAAATAAGCTCGGACGAAAACTTACTGCTGGCATTCTGGTAGTAAACATCGATTCTGGGGGGAAAAACAGAATTTGTCTTGAAAAAAACTCCACAGGAAGAAAAATTCCAAGAAAAAAAAATCCTTACCTCTCGAGCTGGTTGGCGTTGTCGCCCGTGTAGGATCCCGTGGGGTCGATTCCATGCTCGCCGTTGATGGTTTCCCAGAACTGCGGAGAGTGAAAAACAAATGGTGAGAATACGTGGCAAAAATCTTGCGCTGACCGAATTGAGCACTTCAACTCGGGGGCTGTGTACGACAGCAATGCAACGAGTGTAATGGCTTAACTCGGTTAGCGCACGGTTTCTGCCACGTGTATTTTTTTTTCGGCCGTTGGAGAAATAATTCGGCCGAATTATTTCTCCTTTTTACCTTGGAGCCGATTTGGTTGCCGCATTGGCCGGCCTGGAGGTGGACGATTTCTCGCATGGTCGAAGGAACGGGAAGACGCAGTGCTGGAGGCCTAGGAAAATGGGGAAACTTCAAGGATTTGCAAGGAGAGCTTGAAGGAAAAAATTTCAACTGACAAAAGAAATGAAAATCAACATGTGAAAAGTCTGCCAACGCTCTTTCTTTTCTCCAAGGAGTACATACGTAGAGAGTCCGAGCATACTGCCATCGAATAGACACATTCACCTCGTAGGTGGAAAAAATTGTTAATCAGGCCACCCTGAAATCGGATCACTTGTCTCGTAACAGCGTCTCTCGCGCCGCCTCCGAGCCGGAGGTTTGCCAACAGACGGCGCCCGAGATAGGGTTTCGAGACAGAAAGAATATTTTGGCTGATCCGCTGTTTCAAAACAAAATTTGGGACTATTGAGCAAAACGAAAAAAATAGCTTGTACTTTTATAACATTAGAAATTTATTTTTATAGGATTCACTTGGTAAAAAGTTTTGTCACTAAAGAATTCTTAATGCCGAAAAAAATTTATGAAAGCCGGCGCGTAGCCAATTGGCCCTATTGGCTACATGTAGGAGGAGTTACACTACACTCAATTTTTTACTGGTCGAACTAACGAAAATAGACTAATGGAAACGCACCACAGCCTAAGTATCGGAGATTCGGCGTGTCTCCTCGTAGAGTATGGTTTGAATTGACTCTGGTGTATATTCTCTTCGCAACGCTCCTCACTTTTCTCTGCAGCATCTGACTGTTTGCGCCAGATTTGCTTGATAGGAGAAGGAACGCCCCCTGGGCGTCTTTTAGGCATTTACGGCGACTTTCTATTGGTTTACCTTAGGCAGCCAGCCAGCCAATCACTACGCCCCGTAGTAAAGTGGCGGCAACGTTGTTCAATGCGCTTTTTTGTAGGCACAATGAAAAGAAACAAAGGAAAGAACGACCTGGGTAGGATTTACCGTATGCTCGCGATCTCAAGGGACACTTTTCAGCCCTACCCGTAAATTTTAATCAACCGGGGCCGTGCCTATCAGTGCCGTTACCAAGTTAGCACTGTAAGGACAAATATACGGAAAAGCACGATTGTACAATCAATCAATCGAGCACAATGTGCAAGCTGTACGAAATCAGCCAATCAGAGAACAGTGAATCAGACTGAACGTTCAATCAAGTGCAGGGCCATACCGAGGAAGGCGGGGCTTAGCTGTCCCTTGAGATCGCGAGCCGAAAAGCTACTGTACTGCCGCGATTGAACCGGTCCCTTTTTACACCCGGGCAGCGCATTCGACCTGTGTGTGAGTGTGAGTGTGTGAGTGTGTGAGCTCACTCAACACACAGGCGCTTATGTGAGCTCACTCAACAGAGGCGCGTATGTGAGCTCACTCAACACAGGCGCGTCTGACGGAGGCGTGGTTCAACTGACAGGTTTAATCGCGGCAGTACAGTATTGAAACGAGAGGAACAGGAAAGCAGGCAACGTCAGCCTGGAAATTCGCAACACATTACTGTACCAACGAGTTTCGCTTTGAGATTTTTCAAATAAAAAAAAACAGATTTATAAAATCTAACTTCACATTCAAAAATTATTTCATTAAAATTCAAAATTCGAAATATCATTGTGTTTTACTGTATATTAAACGCAGGGTTCATGTGGATTGACATTAAACATCACGCCACCTGCTGGATGACACTATTACTGCTGACGTCATCCAACACTGTGTCATCGACCTCGTCCTGCCCCGCGTCCCACAATCAGCATGCAGCGGAATCAACTGCGTCCTTAAAGCTGAACGAGCATAGTCACACGTCAAGTGAAGCGCCTGTTCCGTTTAACGGCACCAATTTCGCCTGCTCCGCTGTCACATCTTTCACCCCCACAGGAAGCGAAGTGAAGTCATCATCAGGTGTTTCCCGATCTTCTTTCTCTGGCAAAATCCAAGCCTCCAAATTGTTTTTCCCTCCTGCGTGAAATTGGTTTCTTGCGGAAGAGCGGAAGTGCTTGCTGGTTTCCGTGAGAAGGCAGCGGCTGTCAACCACGCGGAATTTATTTTTTTTGCACCAAGTGGATTTGTTTATCTTTTTTGGAGCTGCCCATCGCGCTTGTGTTGCTGTTAAAAAACTTCCATTTCAAAATGGGGTTATTTTCTGGGAACTCCTCCATTGAGCACGCTGTCGGTAAGGACGGTCGGAGTTGAAGAAATAAGATTTTTTAAAGAGGATCGATGCATAGTTTTATTTGTTGCTGTTTTTTCGTCAACGTATTGCAGAAGAGGCTACGGATGGGAAAAAAACAGTTGAAGACTGGCAGGAGATGCTCGAAATTATTGATCAGATCGAGCAGCAACCGAACGGGTAAGTTTGGCGAAAGAAAATGTACTTAATCTTGAAGTCCAGACTTTCTGCGGTTTTATTCGCTTGATTCATTGATTGATTTGATTCTTTGATTGGATCGTTCGATTGATTGATTGATGGGTTTGATTCTTTGCGGTCTGCTTATTTTGTTTGTTGAATTGATTGATGGAATTGTCCTGTTTACCATAATGCTTTTGTACAAGATAAATTTTTTCATTCATGAGCAACTGATTTTTTGCCTTGTTAGACTGCCACAGAGTTGCGAAATGGTTTTTCTTTTGTGGTGTAAGTCATAGCTTGATTTGCTTGGCTGATTGGTTGATTGGTTGATTGGTATGCTTCCAGAGCAAAAGAAGCCCTCAAGGCGATTATGAAGCGCATCAAGCATCGAGATCCGCACGTTGGCGTACTGGCCCTGTCGCTCTTGGACGCGTGTGTGGCCAATGCGAAACGCAAGTTTCACCTGGAAGTCAGCTCGCGCGTGTTCGATGATGAAGTCAGGGGCATGTTCAAAAACAGTCAGGTAAATTCTCCGTTGTCATCATCAGCGCTGCATGGCACACTGCTGGTGTTGACGGTGTGTGAGCGAGGCGACGACTGACTTTCGTGTTTGTAGAATTTCAATCGCGAACTGCTGGAGAAGTTTGCTCTGCTGATCAAGAAGTGGTCGGAGAATGAGTTCAAGTCGGACCCGGCTTTGGCGTACGTTGGATCAAAGTCTTTTCTGGTCAACTTTCAACTTCATCCTGCCATTTCAAATAGGTTGATTCCGTCCTTATGGCTTCATCTCAAATCAACAAAGTCAAGCTTTGTTCCGGAGGTATGGGTTGAAGTTGAGACAGACAGACAAACAGACAGACAGACAGGCAGACAGACAGACAAACAGATAGACAGACACACGAACAAACACACAGACATGCAGAGAGGCAGGTAGATAGACAGACAGACAGACAGACAGACAGACAGACAGACAGACAGACAATTCGATAAATTTATCTTTGGGCTTGTTGTCTTAGGGTGCATTAGTGGTTGGAAGAGCTACAGCCGGATCCGCCTTCTCTGCCAGCCAGTCGTCTTCCAGTACCGGCAGATCCGCTGATCCTGCCGCAATTCAGAAGAAGGAAGAAGAGGATTTCGCAAAAGCCATTGCCTTGTCACTGGAGGAGGAGAACAAGAAGAAGCGTTCCGGTTCTGCGTCTGCGTCTCTCCTCTCCAGTTCCATGGCGTCGACGTCGCTCTATCCGTCAGTCAACACCAACGGTGGTGGCGGTAGTACGAATCAGCCCATTTATGCGACAGTAAAGAAAGAGCCGAAGGAATCGAGAAAAGTTCGCGCCATGTATGATTTCGAAGCGGTGGAGGATAACGAGCTGACATTTAAGGCTGGGGAAATTTTACATGTTATCGATGACAGGTAGGCTGATTTTTTAAACATCATTAACGTCTATTCTGACAAATTGGAATTTTTTTTTGAATTCTAGTGATCCAAATTGGTGGAAGGGCTCCAATCACCGAGGAGAAGGCCTTTTCCCAACAAATTTTGTAACAAGCGATCTGAACTATGAAGCTGAAAATGGTAAGTTTGGTACTCCCAGACAGACAGACAGACAGACAGACAGACAGACAGACAGAATGACAGGCAGGCAGACAGACAGACAGGTAGACAGGCATACAGACAGACATACAGACAGACAGGTAGTAAGACAGGTAGACAGACAGACAGACAGACATACAGACAGACAGATAGACATACAGACAGACAGACAGACAGAAACATCGCCGTTTGCTGTCTATCTGTTTGGTTGTCAGATAATCTCTTGATCAGGCTTGGTTGCATAGGAGTTTACTGTTTTTCTGTCTCCAGACTTTTCTTCGAGTCCGAAGAAGAAGAACAGCGCCGAAGTGGCCAGTCTGACCTCCACGGACGTGCCGGTGGAGTTAAAGCCGGTGACGATTGATGAGGCATTAATTGATCAGACCCTCAATCAGATCCATGACGCCGATCCAGAAGGCGAGCGACCAGATCCAGCTGATCTGTTGGAGCTTGAAGGTGAGACTCACTCTTCTCCCATGCTTTGTGAGTTTTTCTCACTAATTCCTTGGGCGGGTTTTTCAGATCAGTGTACCCGAATGTGGCCTCTTATCGACAACGAACTCCAGCAAGCGGACAAACTCCAGTCCGCTCTCGAGGAGATTTCCACCCAAATCAATGATGCTCTGGCCATGTATGACAATGTGATGAAGGAGCAGGCTGCGCAGATGCCGCCGATGGGGTATCCTCCGATCGTGGAACATTCCCTACCTCCTGGTGTAAGCTTGCCATGCCTTCAAAGCCTGTGTTTTTTTTTTTATGTATCTGCCTGTCTGTCTGCCTTTCTGTCTGTCTGTCTGCCTGCCTGCCTGCCGGTTTATCTGTCTGTTTCTCTGCCTGCCTTTCTGCCTGTCTGTCTGCCTGTCTGTCTGTTTGACTGCCTTCCTGGTTGGCTGACTGTTTGACTGTCTATGTGACTTTCAATCTGTCTGTCTGTCTGTCTGTCTGTCTGCCTGTTTGTCTCTGTCTGTTTTGCAGGCTGTCTGTCCGTCTTTGTGTGTTTTCATTTTATCCGTGTTGGTCAGGACGTCTGACGATCAAGTCTCTTGCAGCATTACACTCACGGACCAGTCGGAAACCAGTACGCTCAACCGCCGCCGCCGCAACCGGGTGCTTATCAGGCCTACCAAGAGCAGTACCCGGGTTACGGTCCACCTCCCGGCACTGCGTATGGCCCTCCGCCCCCTGGTCCGCCCGGCATGCCACAACATCAGCTTCCGCCGCAACAGGCTGCTTTTCAGCCTTACGTCCCTAATCAACAGCAGGCCAAGTTAGCGGCGGCCCAATCGGGCATGGGCCAGCAGTATCAGCAGCAGCAGCAACCGGTTAATTATCCCGGCCAGCCTCAGCAGCAACCTTATGTCTATCCGCAACAGCCGCAGCAGTGAAGCTTGCAAGTGCTTGGCCATACATTTTTTCTTATTTATGCATTCATTTTTTTAATTGATTCTGCAGAGATATACTGATTTTCGGCTTGCGACTTCGCGCGCAGGGCTCATTCACAGGGAAATGTCTCTGTGTTCAGATGGATATCCGTTTATTTTCATTCCCACGCGGCTCGTTTGTATGAAAGTTCTGGGATACTCACTGTATGACCCTTGGTGTGATAAGGCATGTAAAAAGCCCGTGACGTAGAAGGAATACAAACTGAGACAGCCGGGCAAGACAGACAGGCAGGCAGGCAGGCGGCCAGACAGACAGACAGACAGACAGACAGATGGACAGACAGACAGACAGACAGACAGACAGATAGGCAGGCAGACAGACAGATAGACAGGCAGGCAGGCAGACAGCCAGACAGATAGATAGACAGATAGACAGACAGACAGACAGACAGACAGGCAGACAGACTTGATAAAGCCATCGGAAGTGATTTATACATGAAAACTCAGCCAGACGATTGTGTCGTACTGATTCAGTCGGGAAGGAATAAACCCTGACTTAAGCATGCGATATGTGAGATGCAGTGTACGTTCGCTTTGTCTGCCAATACAAAAAAGCGTAAAAACAAAACGAGAAAATAGTAACCATCAACAACGAGAACAAAAAGCATGAGGGAAGAAATTGTGCCTTCTCAAAAGTCGCTCGTCCAGATCTTGATGCACTTATCCTTCTCCAGTGCGCCCGTAGCGATGATGTTCTCCTTCGGATGGCACGCTACCGCGATCACCGCGTCGGTATGGCCGCTCGGTCCGCCCAGCGTCTGGACAATCTCCTTGGTCTGTAGGTCCCAAATGTAGACGCTGTTATCCTCGGATCCGCTGACAATCCACTTGCCCCCGGTGGTGGAGAAGTTGCAGGCGACGGCGTATTTCTCATTCTTATGCCCGGTGTAGTCCTTGAGCCGTTTGCCCTTGGTGTGGTCCCACAGGCGGATCCGGTTGTCCAGGGTGGCGGTCATGACGTACTTGCCGTTGGGGGAGAACTTGGCGTGGGAGATCGGCACGTTGTCATCCTCGACGATGGTCTTGACGATGCGGCCGGAGTTGTTGTCCCACAGGCGGAAGGTGCCGTCGTAGCTGGATGTGACTAACAGCTGGCCGTCCTTGTGGAAGTCCACCGAAGTCACCGGATCGGAATGGGCGGGAAGGGTCTGGACGCAGGTGCCAGTGGCCACATCCTAGGGATGAATTTGATTCGGGCTTGAGAAGTTTGATTGATTGGCTGATTGGTTAAACGTGCAATCCGTCGTTTGATTGTTTGATTGGCTACAACAACACTTCTGACCTCCACATGCAAAATTGACCAGCTTACCCATATCCGAACGGTCTCATCGTACGATCCCGTGGCAATATGGTTATTGGTGGGATTGAAGCCGCAGCAGAAGACGAGATTAGTATGACCCTTGTAGGTTTTCAGGCATTGGCCATTGCTGGACAGCCACAACTTGGTGGTCTTATCGTCCGACGCCGTGAGGATAAATTTTCCGTCCGCCGACCAGGCCAGATCGTTGATGCCATACTTATGTCCCACAAATGACTGGATAAAAGTGAGATGCGTAAAGTAAAGCCAGCATGCCTTAATTTGTTACTTCACTTGATGTCTGGCTTTAGCTCGTTGATTGATTGACTGATTTGCATGCATTTCACTCACAATGAAAAGCCATAGCTAACTTGATTGATTGACTGATTTGCATGTATTTTTACTCACAGTGAAAAGCCATTGCTTGCTTGATTGATTGACTGATTTGCATGTATTTCCACTCACAGTGAAAAGCCATTGCTTGCTTGATTGATTAGTTCAATTTACCCGTTCGAATTTTCCGTCCTTGATGCACCACGTTTTGGCGATTTTATCCGCCCCGGCACTTCCAAGAAAGAGTCCATCGTTGCTGAATTTTAACGCGGCGATGGATCTCGTATGGCCCGCCAGCGATTTATGCGTCTGGTAGTTGGGACGCTGCTGAGGTGCTTTTTCATCACGAGATTTGGAGTTGGAATTGGAATTACGCGTCTGATGGCTTTCAGCCTCGAAACCGGACGGGGCTTGAGTCGCGACGGCCATTGGAAAAAAATTTCGAGTTCGATGTTTTTCGATAGAACGTGAGCTTTTGTTGCGATGTCGCGAGATAACAAAAGGACAAATCAAAAAATGTTTTATGCGAAAAAATTATTCTTGTGCTTGTGCCAACATTTCCAGTTCCACAGCAGTTGGAATCTCAGTGTACAAGGCAATGGAAGTGGGATCGAATGAAATCGAGTGGAATCGGTGGATTTTTCCTTCTTTCCATCCTAATTATAACTTCTCATTACTTCTCACTCATTAGTAGTTATCTTTCCCGAAACGGGAATCATGAAAGTCATTATTATTGCAAGCGCAAGGAGACATTCAATAATGACCGAGAATCTCTCAGTAGTAATGTTTATTGCAGCCGTAATAATCAGTTGATTGATAGATTGATAAATTTAGCACCTCGAGTGCCGTGTGAAGGCTTGATTGATTGATTGCTAAATGCACAACCGTAGAAACCTTTTTCACATGTCTGATGCGCATGATCAGGTTCTTAAAGTCAGAAGGAATTAGCTGGGTGTGTATTTACCGGTACAAGTGGAGAATGAGCGCTTGTGAAAGTGAACGTCTTTCAATAATTAGCGTCCATTAGAAGTAACAGTAATTTCGCTTAGTGAATTCTCTCCTGATGTCTGTCTATCTGTCTGTCTGTCTGTCTGTCTGTCTGTCTGTCTGTCTATCAGTCTCTCTGTCTGCCATCTGTCTGTCTGTCTGCAAACAGGCAGACTCCTAGGCAACCTGCGATGTCTGTGGAGCAGTGGATACCGATGGATTCTTGATAACCTTCTTCAATTCAAATTCCTCATAATTTATCTTTTAGCCAATCCAATTTCACAATGGCATTTCATCTCGGACGGAAAGAATTCATTGAAAATCTTAGCAGCGACGTTCTGGACGTCGAGCACACCATCCGTCGTTTGACTTCCCATCTACCCGCCGGTGCGGTTACGCTACGCTCGTGGAAGTATCCCGGGACTAACTGCCTCGACGTCGACACTAGCAATTTAGTAAACTGTTTTCGCTTTAACGCACGCAATTCGGATGATTCCGTAAAGGCTCATTTAATCATAACTGAATTACTGATTGACCGGTTGGTCGCTTTTCTCTTTGTCTGCGCTTCCCTGATGGAGGAACAAATCAGTACCGGTGATCCGAACAAGGCGTTGTTGCAATGTGAACGAAAGCTAACGGAAAGGAATACTATTGCCGCTGTGGCGACGTATTTCGGGAGGATCTATTTGTCGTTTTTGACGACTTGGGGTATTGGTGTTCCATCAGGTGAGGATCAGTAGACAAAGACATTAGCAGACACAAACAGACACACAAACAGACACACAGACACACAGACAGACACACAGACAGACACACAGACAGACAGACAGATAGACAGACAGGCAGACAGACAGACAGACAGGCAGGCAAGCAGGCAGTTGGGAAACAGGTACTAGACAGAGACAACAGATTTTTTTTCCTAGATCCACAATGGCAGATGAAGCTGCGTGAAGCTGAAGAAAAGGTCAAATCCCTCAGAGAGCTCTTCGAAGATTCAGATGGCCTTGTCAAGTTCCATGATGGGCGGATCGTCGACTTGAATTTTCAACACAGCCAATTAGTCGACCAAAACCAGAATTTACAGGCTGAGTTGAAACGCCTTCAGGCTGGCACTTGAGCACACATGCCGGAAACTGAGGCGACAATGCCTGGGTACAAACGCTTCGTAATCATATCTGACTGTTGAAGTCCAAATGAAGGGACGGTTGAGTCATCAAACATATCTGCCGATAAGGGAGACAATCGAATCGACTTTCCAGCTTTATTAACTGTTAATACCGGGGTCGGAAATGCTAGTTGAAAGGGAAAATTTGAACGTCGAGTTGAAAAATTTTTGGCTGAACCGAGACGGCGATTTGACTGGCGATTTTGGAAAGAACTATTCCCCGTTCAAACGAAAACGAACCACTCGTCGGGTAAACTACGCCTGAAATCACTGTCGAATACACCGCTAATACCAGAAAACTATTCCTTCGTTTGGGTAAAAGAAAACGCTAAGCGGGCCCTTGAAGAGATTGTTTGACTACTTGGAAGCATCTTGATCCTCGCACCACTCGTTCTCCTTCCGGATGGCTTCTTCCTCTTCCGGTGTGAAGTCGTTCTCAATCTGCAAAATACCGAAAAACCGTTTTACTTCAAATAAAATATCAAACTTCAACAAATTTAACTTCAACAACGCTACTCCGGAACTTATCTGAGCAAATAATCACAATCAAGACAACCCATCAATCAATCAATCATAACAACTCATCAATCAATTAATCAATCGAGACAACTCATGAATCAATCAATCAAGACAACCCACCAATCAATCAATCAATCAATCAAGATAACCCACCAATCAATCAATCAATCAAAACAACCTATCAATCAATCAATCAATCAAGACAATTCATCCATCAATCAATCAAGATAACCCACCAATCAATCAATCAATCAAGATAACCCACCAATCAATCAATCAATCAAAACAACCTATCAATTAATCAATCAATCAAGACAATTCATGAATTAATCAATCAATCAATTAAGACAACCCATGAATCAATCAATCAATATACCGCAACCTCTTGTCTACATACGTTGTACTTCTCGCGGATCTCCTCGACCGACAGCTTGCGGAGTACGTTGGCCACGGTCTTGCAGCCCACCGTCCGCAGCTTCTTAATGTTCAGGTAGTTGGAGGCGAGAATGAGCTCGAAAAGTGTGCCTTGATCCACCTTGATGTACTCCTCGTCCCAGTCGGAGATCTCGTCGGTGAAGTGGCTTAGATCGTCTTCCGGCCTCTCCGGT
>LRSR01011086.1:9954-38329 GCA_001579985.1 Hypsibius dujardini
GGGCAGCTGTCCCCGTTTGCTGGTTGGCACCCTTAAATACTTTGACGTATAACAGTTGATTTGACTTGTGGTTTTTCAAACACAATTTCTTGCTGCCCTTACGAGTATATCTGAAACGCTCGCCAAGAAAATGTGTGGAATATTTTTTGTTGCCTGGCCAAATTCAGCGCAGGCTCCTAATTTTCAAACCGATACACTTGCGGCAATCGACCGACGAGGACCCGACTGGCAAGGTTTCTGTTGCACATGTAGTGGTGGATCCGTATTCGGTAGCTCACAGTCCGTAACCGGTCAGCGCACAATTCCGTCGAACGGCGGAATTAGCACAAATGCGAACGAAGATGCCGAAATTACTTGGGGGCCCGAAGGTGATTGTTATACTGCGGAAAACAGAGAGAAAACATCGGAGGCGCCCGGAGTTGGTTCGACTGTAAGCACTCGTCACTCAGGCAATCAACCGTTCACTCAGGCAATCAACCGTTCACTCGGCCTGTGGTGTCGGAAGCCGGTTTTGTCAGCTCCCTCTTAGTCACTGAGCGAGATCCTGCTTTACCTTCCTCAAAAAATAAATAACCAGTCAAAATTCAATCATGATAATGATGCCGTCTTTTTGCAGTGCCCAAAAACATGGCGATTTCGGAGTGCGGAAGAGCAGCAGGCATCGGTTAAGAAGTCCCATTGCTCTAGCAGCTGCCGTTTCGGATCCGGCTGCCGGGTTCCTCCACCAAAATGCAATTTATATAAGAACAACTATGATGAATTTGCTGATGCAAAAAAATCTCTGCTTCACGCGAGTATGTTGAAGTTTCGGAATGAACCAGCAGAACCACTGACGACGCCGCAAGCGTCCGCGCAGTCTTCCACTTCCGATGTTCTGCAGCCGAATAGTCAGCCTGCTGTCTCCCCAACCTTGGAATTGGAAGACAGGATCAGCTTTCACCTGCACGCGAGCGTCTTGCAGCTGCGGGGCTCTGAGCTCGTCCGGCAACCTGTACGGGATCCCCGAACCGGAAACTCCCTGGCCTGGAACGGTGAGTTGTTCGGTACGGTCGCGCCCTCGGAAAGTGACACCCTGGCGCTTTTTCAGCAACTCAACGAATGTGACGGCGATTTTGAGATGATTTTTCAAGTGATGAGCCGATGTCACGGTCCGGCGGCCTTTGTCTATCATGACCACGCTCGGGATATCTTTGTATTCGGGCGGGATCGTTTTGGACGCCGCAGCCTGACATGGATGACGCGACCGGATGGAACTGTTATCCTGTCATCTGTCGTCCCGGTGGATGCAATAGATGGTGATGCGGAATGCTTCGGCGAAGTCAGTCCACATGGCCTGTTCAAACTGGAGAAGTCGAAGGGGAGGTTGCTGTTTTCATACCGGCCGTGGGTTGCTTCTGATATCCGCGGCAAGGATGCCGGTGATGATGAGGATTTGGCAAGTTTCATGCGACGAAACACCGTTGGAATTGAACTTTGGGATGTGAAGGATGCGTCCGTGCCAGTGTCTGTCCACGTGGAGCAGACGGCGGACTTTGCGGCGCCTTGGACAGGGCAGACACCGCTGACCTATCTGGATGATCTTCTGGAGGATGGTACCGTTCAAGATCTCGTGGAACGGTTCTCTGCAGTATTTCGAGAGAGTGTACGGGTTCGATGTGAGTCAGCAGTGGCCTGGTGCAAACACTGTAGCAGTGCCTGCAGGCATGCAAAGATAGCGGTTCTTTTCTCCGGTGGAATTGACTCCATGGCTGTTGCAATGATTGCGAATGAGTACGTTCCGGCAGGAGATCCAATCGACCTGATAAACGTATGTACCGGAGATTTTAAACTAGTAGACAGACCGACAAGCTGTTGGACAGATAGACTGACAGACAAACTTCGTTGAGGTTTGTATGTTCAACCGTTTGCCTGCCCGTCTGTTAGTCTGGCATGTTTCCTTGTTTCTTTCTAGCTGTCCTGGTTTTTAGTTGCCGTATCTGTCTGCCTGCACGGCTGCTTCTGTTTTCGTTCTGTCTCTTTGTCTGTCTCTTTGTCTGTCTCTCTGTCTGTCTCTCTGTCTGATTCTGTTGTCGTTCTGTCTCTCTGTCTATCTGTCTGATTCTGTTGTCGTTCTGTCTGTCTCTCTGTCTGTCTCATCGTCTATTTGCCTCTCTGTTATGTTTTCTTGTCTTTTAGTCTGCCTGTCTGTCCAATTGATTGTTTATCTTGTTGACTGTTTATCTGTGGATGTCTGTATTGTTCCGTCTGCCTGACCATCTGCCTGTTTCTCCTATCGTACTGTTTGCCCTTCTTTTTTTATCTGAGGTATTCACTTGTTACTAAACATATCCAGTTCAAAAGTAATTAACTCAGCGAATTCTTTCAATAATTTCAGGTGGCCTTCACAACTGACGCCAAACTGGAAACGGCATCCTCCGCTCCCGATCGAATCACCGCCCTAGCCGGCTATCACATTCTCCGCACAAAATTCCTTCACCGTCAGTGGAACATGCTCACCTGCGACATTCCGAAATCCCACGTGGACGCCGTTCGACAGTCACGCCTATGGAAACTCATCGCCCCGCAATCCTCCGTTCTGGACTGCTCCCTCGCTACCGTGTTGTGGTTTGCCGCACGAGGTGCGGGCACTCTGCCCGACGGGACGGCCTACACCACGCCGGCTCGGGTGGTGCTGTCGGGGTTGGGTGCGGATGAACTGCTCGGCGGTTACTCCCGACACCGCACCAAGTTCCAACAAGACGGGTGGACCGCGATGGAGGCGGAAATGACAATGGATGTTTGGAGGATCGGCAGCCGCAACTGCGGACGGGATGACCGAGTGATCGCAGATCACGGCAGAGAAGCGCGGTATCCGTTTCTCGATGAGAAGGTGGTGGAGTTCTTGCTGAACCTACCGGTGAGGCTGCGTTGTCGGATGGATCTTCCACGGGGGCTGGGGGATAAGATTCTGCTGCGGTTGTATGTGCGGTGGATGGGTTTGTCTGCGGTGGCGGTGCTGGAAAAGCGGGCGATGCAGTTTGGCTCCAGGATTGCAAAGATTGATCAGTGCAAAAGAGGCTGTGATATTAGTCCTGCTTTAGCGCAGAACAGCTCTTGTGATTAGTAGACTATATCGATAAATTCCGTATAATAGTATATTACTAGTATTGCGTTGTGGCTAGCTATTACCGTAACTAGGTAGTAGCGATAAACGATAAACGAAATCAACTATTGCAGCAGGGTGCAGGATACGGTACGTGATCATTGCTTCGTGTTCGTGACGGACAATTTTATTTTGTGTTGAAAATTTGAGACGATTAATTTCGATGCAATATCCTCCTCTGTTAGATTATTTTTTTATATTCTTTATTTAAAATTTCCGCCGAGAAAATCGGTGAAAAATGAGATCTAATTTTATTATGTAAAACTGAATGAAACTATTATAGAGGGCGCTACGCACTGTGGATGTGCTATCCCTTGATTATTTGATACAGCAGGTAAATTTTTTATTTTTCGCCACGCAATGTACATTTACCGTATACTCGCGATCTCAAGGGACACTTTTCTGCCCTACCCGTGAATTTTAACCAACCCGGGTCGTGCCTATTCAGTACCGTTCACCAAATTAGCACTATAGGGAGAAATATACGGAAAAGGACGACTGTACAATCAATCCATTGAGCACAGCGAGTAAGCTGTAAGAAATCAGCCAATCAGAGAAGAGTGAATCAGATTGAATGTTCAATCGAGTGCAGGGCTATACTGAGGGAGGCGGGACTTAGCTGTCCCTTGAGATCGCGAGCATACGGGTACTATTTCCTCGTACTAATTCGGACTGCAAATCAATCAACGCAAAATCAACTGGACGTAGCCAAATTTCGAATTTGAAACCCAGTCGTCCTTCGTCCGTTTTCTTTTTTGTCTTGAAAACACCTCTTGGCATTTTGGTTATTCTTGATTTGCGGAGAATACAAAGTGCCGCTTGTCCTGTTTCTGCTTCACCTTTTTCTGCCCCCCCATATTCTACTTCTTTCACGGGAAAAGTTTTCTCTTCATTTTTCTCAATCCCTGGAACGGGAATCCCGCACCTCATCTCTTCAGGCAGGTATAGAAAAAAATTGGGGAGAAATTTGGTTCTCACCTCAATTCTGCATGTTGTTTTCTCACCATTCTATTTTCTTTCATTTTTTCCCGAACCAATTCAGCCAATTTTTCATTGAAATCCTGTGGACTTTCCGTTTTCAGGATGGCTGATTATAGAGAATCAGCCAATCATCTTAATCAGCTTTTTGGAGAATTCGATGGCTTTTATATGCGTGGCATCGATCGATTCATTGATTGGTTAATCTGATTTCGATTTTTTTACCTTCTAAAATGTAGTTCCTGTTGTGAGATTGTTTCATTCTCTTTCATGTTTATCAGACATTTTACATTTCTTCTTTCATAATAAATTACTAGTTAATGTTGGATGATTCTGGGAAAAATATCGACAGCGAGTCTAATGACCTTGGATGGTGAATTGATGATCCCTGTCACAGAGGGCGTCACGGTCGTCATCGATTAAGTTTGCTGCGGCCGTTGCATTTTATTAAACTTGCTTTATTTATAGCGGATTTTTATTTAAATATAAAAAGTAGAATTTTAGAATTTGTAACCCGAGCGAATCTTGCACAAATAATAAGTACTTATTTAAAAGTAATCACATTTCACGTTTTGGGTATTGCTGGTGCGTATTAGATTCAAACATGTAATATGCATTTTTATATTAAATATATTAATATTTACTAAAATAAATTTTGAGGATTTAAGCATTAAATGTCCCTTTACATATTGATGTGTTGTTCAATGATTTAAACTAAAATAAAGTACAATACCCATATTTTATATTCAAAATCAAAAGTTAGTTTTTCGGCCATTTAAAATATACGTTAACTATATTTAACCAACTAAACGGTACAATACTAATTTCATCCTGTTACTTTTTTCGCAAGGATTTCACCGGCCTTCATCATGCTGAAGTGCTTCGCATTTTTCCTCCTCCTCATTCAGCACAACGCCCACATGAACGACGAGTGGGGTAAGGACGAGCTCTCTTCATCATCATCCTCATCGCCGGCCTTCCAGCTACCATCGCTCCCCAGTCCAATCGCTGAAGCGCTCACAATCGCCGAATCTTCACCCGGAATCAAGACTGACGCAGTAAGAGTTGCACCCAGACTCACTCCCACGCCGATCAGTGAGGAAGGGAAGAGTGGCGTGGACGTCGTTGACCGACCGAGAAGCGTCATGCCGATTGTGGCCGAGGCCGATTACGTCCAGCCAGAGTCCATCCATTTCAACAACATCAACGCGAAGGAAGAGACTCGCGGAATCTGCGGAGAACTGGAAGCTGTCAAGGAGGAAGCGTCGCAAGCCGGACCGGAAGATGTGTCTGAGGGATCTGCGGTGGTCTTCTTACACGGAGAAGGGATTCCTGATGTCGGGTTTCTGACTCAGGCGGCGAAGCTACTTCGTGGATTTGCCGATAGAGTTCATTCCGCGATCGGTGACATTTTTTACGGATCGAAAGAGCCTTGTTCGGTCGCGTTTTACTTACTGCTGCAAGTCGTCTTCGGCATGTTGACGTTTCCTTCCAGGACTTCAGGTTAGTCGTCTGGTGATGTGCATTTGATGTCAATTTTTTCCGCCGTCCTTTTGAACTTCATTTACCCGCTTTGGCTTTGACTGCTACTACTAGGGATCATCAAAATCATCAAGTAGCAAATAGACCTCTCTGATTTTGATCGCATTTGGTTCGATTTGAATGAGAATATTTTTTCATTTGAAAATCTAAGAGGACTTAGTACGAAGCTAATAACTCCATATCATGCAAAACAAATAGTATACGTAGTGTTAAACTTTTTCTGTAAATATTTTGCATAAAAGGCTGATTTGCTTGGTGCTTGGTGGTGGTGTTTAATTTAGCGAATTTTAATCATTAAAACGTTAAAAATTCAGAATTATGTGAGTGATTCCTGAGACAAATCAGTTTCGACCCCGATTTGATTTAATTAATTTAATAATGATACGCTCTTTGAGAGCTCCTGTGTATCTTTTTTACCTGCAGCTGATTTCCCGCCCTGTCAATGCGAACTCTTCTCCCCACTGTTTAGGCGCTCGACTCTACCTTCTCCTGCTACACGTCATTGCGATCACCCTGGAATACGTCCGCAGCAACAACCTCCTGCCACTGTCAGTGACATCCGTGAAGGGTGATGCCGCCGACTGCATCTACGACGACATCTGGATGATCCGCAAAACCGCAATGGCGGTCGCCGTCGCTGTTCTGGCGTACACCTGCTACAAATCCAAGATCGTGAAAAAACCGCAACACCTCTCTTCGGCTCCGGCAGTTCCAGCTCCGGCGGATCAGCGTGACGTGAAGGTCGAGGAGGTGAAACCTTGCGAAGAAGTGGCCACCAGTGTTCCGGACATGATAATCGACGCCATCGATCGCATCCGTCGCAGTGTCACTCCCTTGAAATTGCTTGAACCCGACGTGGATGCAAAGCCACGAGAGATTATGAAGAGAGTGGAGGAGGTCGATGAGGCTGAGTCCCGCAACGGCGAAGCGCAACCAGAGGGCATACCGATACCGCGGATGCGAAAGACCCGGGAAGTCACTCCGCTGCTCGCAGACGGTTTGAAGAGCGGTCGTGTTTTGCGGTCGTCCGTCAATCGAGAGTCCCCTGCACGAGCTCCCCCTCTCTCGCAGCAGACCCGCGAAGTCGGATTCGAACGCCGTGGTGGTCGCAGTGGAAGTGCCCAGCGTGAGACCCCGGAGCGATCGTCCACACCGCCCATGTGCCTCGGTGACATCACCAACAACCACGCCAAGCTGCCGCAGGAGCGGAATGCACGAGCCAGTGATGTGAGCGTGGAATACTGACGCGGATTGTGAAGGGTGGTGAAGCAGGAGCGCCCGCAGCGGATGGTGCTGTTTGCTGAGTCCATTTCCGAGGGAGCATATCGGCTTTGGTTCCTTTTTATTTTGCCTTGATCTAATTTTTATCCTTTTTGTTGTTTATACATGTAGATGGAAGTATTATTATTTTTGGGAAGTGTGTCGGCAGCTTCCCCATTGATGAAACTCGATACACAGAACACGTCAGTCTTTCTTTTTGTTGATTTTTATCTGTTGTGTGCAGGACTTTTGAATGCGTAGCATGCATGTAGCATACCGCACTTCCTCGTAGACGTAAACAGGATGAATTCGGACATAGTGAATTATCATACACCCTCTCGCTAATAACATCAATCCACATGCTCTTCGTCAGCATCTGAAAATTTTAGTAAAATGTATACTGTAGTTTAGATTAGCTTAAGCGATTACTTAGTATTTTCAACAAAAATTGAGTTTGATTTAATGGTCACACATACAGGACAGCGTTGAGATCCCGGCAGTTGAGCTCAGTACGTAAATCAAACGTATAAAAACTGCATTAGACTATAACGGCGCCACCTGTAGTTTCTGCACTGATAGAATGTTTGGCTCACCGGGTGAAGCCATCGAACTCGGCCCGTGCGTTACTTCATGCCCCGCCGGGTCAAATGGCTTGACTCGGTCAGTCAACTATTTGGACTATGTGGGTACGTGTACCGCGGTGACGTCACAGCATGTAATGCTACTGCAGTTTGTACGAGTGTACATACACACATCCGCAAGTTGAAAGAGAAAAAACGTATATTTTCAGTTCCTCCCAGAGTTCGCCGGATATTTACCCTTTGAGCCTGCGCTGTGGATGACATTTGATTCGGGATTTCCGATACACCCTTCATCGAACTATCACCGTCCGTATTAACATCGTCTTCGGAGTTGCCGTGTGCGGCGGTCAATCATGGGCTCCGCAGGAGACTCACCATCAGCAGGAGCCGCGACAACAACGGGCAAACCTCAAATCAGCAGTGAGGTTAGAAACAAATATTTGAAAAATCGAATTTGATCACTTTTAACGATTTTATTGTTTTTATAAAATACCTCGACGTTTTTTCCATCAGTTTTTATGGTGGAGTACAATAGTTTCTTACTTACACAAAATGTAAAAGAATATTAAAGAACGGGAGAGAAGAATATCGGAGGAGCCGCCAGTTTAAATGTTTAAATATTCGTTTAAAATCTGATTTGAGAGATTTTTTGTGCTATATATTTTTATTAAATAGCTCAAAGTTTGATCTATCGGGTTAAGCGGTGGGATTAATCTTAACGTGATTATAGCAGATATGAAAATCTGTTAACAAAAAGTGAAAGAAGAATGTCAGAGGAGCCGCTAGTTAAAATGTTTAAGGATGTTTTAGCCAGTCCCTCTTACTCGCTGCCAAATATATCAAACAGCAAAATAAAATTCTGACGCTGTTAGAAGTCACTGGGAGTTCGAGTTTATTTCTCACAATGAAAAAAGGGACAGGTAGGGATGGTTTTTTTAGAGATTTGATTTTACCGTTTATACTTCAATCAATCATACGATTGTCTGTGTAAGCATGCTGCTCAACCGATCAAACAATCAATTGACGCCGGTGAATCAGCTGTGGCGTGCACAATCAATCAATCACTCTATGATATCTCATACTAACCGACAGCGAATACTAGAATACCGTTGTTTTATTTCATTTTAAATTGCGTAAATCGGCGTAATCGCACCGGCGTTGTTTCAATATTTCGTGTGATTAAGTGGCCGCTTTGATTTTAGTTTCAGGAGAGTTTGAAGAACTTCATCAAGCGCGGAACGACAGCCAGCCGGAAGGAACGCCATCACGTATTGCGCGAGTTGAATCGACTTTGGAGCGATGAAGCAACAGGTGCGTTTCGGCCGTTGATCGACGTATGATTTCCGGAATTCGAATATGTTTTGCGCGTAGCGAGCCTAGCGTCGTCGAAACTGCGGCGTCCATTATTCAGTTACAGGTTAAGAAAACAAATGGCCATATGGAACTTTGGGCTGGTCTTTGATTCATTGATTCGAATGAATTATGAGTTGATTGATTGATTTGATTGATTTGATTGAATTATGGGTTGATTGATTGATTTCACTGAATTATGGATTGCTCTGTTGCCAGATTTTTATTCTAAATCTGTCGATGTATATGGATTGACATCAAATTAAAAAAGTAAAATGGCTATTATGGTGTTCAAATATATTTACAGGACTTTTGACATGATGAGTAGAAGAGGATTCTGATTTAAAAAAAACATATATTTAATTTTATATAAGAACACAAAAAAATTATTAAATCGTATACTAAAGTTCCAACTTATATTATTATTTAAAGTCCTTGATTTTATTTTAAATTAACGGGTATTTTTTGTTACAATTTTAGAAAATTGGGCTTCTTGTAACAAGGTAGTTATTTTATCTTTCCTAAACTTTGGGATCACTTTGCCTGTGTTTTATATATTTTATTTAAAGCTCTGCAGAAGATATAATGCAAATATTAATTGGACAGTTTCTCTTTTAATGTAAAATTTAAAATGTTTGATTGTGAAAAGTACGATTTTTGATAAAGCGTCCAAAAAATGCATTTTAGATAAATTTACTCTTACTTATACAATTTATTCCATAACAGGAATTTCGGAAGGACCGCTGCAGACGATTTTATTCAACATCGCCAATTGTCTGCCGCGCTATCTGGGCGATCCAATCTCGTGCCAGGAGTTGCTGAAACTCGTTCACCAAATCCTTGACAAGACAACCGAGCCGAACTATCCGCTCTTTTCCGCAGTTTTGTCCGGCATCGCGGATTCTTTGACACTGGAGTCACCGTCGTAATTATTTTTCATCCATTATGCCACTCTTGTTCGATGACAGTTGTGTGATCGGCAATTGCTTTATAGGAAATACTCTAAAAATCTGGCCCGGCTGAGCTTGAAAGTCAGCGTTCTTGTGGCGGCAAAAGTGAAAGCCGGAAGCGCGGAATGGAAAACACTGGTCAGTAAAATAGAATAAATATGGCATTACTTCTGTCTGTCTGTCTGTCTGTCTGTCTGTATGTCTGTCTGTCAGTCAGTCAGTCAGTCAGTCAGTCAGTCAGTCAGTCAGTCTGTTTGCTTGTCTGTATGTCTGACTATCTGCCTGCCTATCTGTCTGTCTGTTTGTTTCTGTTTCTCTGTCTGTCTGTCTGTCTCCTGCCTCTCCGCATGACTATTTGTTGTCTACATATTTTTCTGCCTGCCTGCCAGTCTATTTAGATTCTGTTTGTCCGTATCTGTCGGTCTGTTTTTTGTCAGGCTGTCGGTATCATCTTGTCTGTCGAATGATTAACGGCCATCGCGATTCACTCCGCCAATAATTTTTGTTAAATTTTACATTCTGGTATATTAGGTCGATATCCAGTCTCGATTGTTGTTTGTCGCTCTCAATACTACACGCCGCTGGGAGGAATATTTGACGTACAAGATAATGCGAAAGACTTTCTCGGCGGTAAGAGTACTTTACTTTCCATTTCTGGTATGATCCTTTAGCTGGGATAATGTTGTGTCCACATGCTCATTTAGGACGCCAATGGACATATCACAAAGCTACTGCAATATCTCACCCGTGAAGATGCATTGCAAGCATCCGCCGGATTTATTAAATTTATTTCATACTACGCGCTCCAGAAGGGACACGAATGTGTTTTGGATTGCCTACGGAAATCGCCAGAGCTCATGGGCGTTCTTACGCATTTTGTGCGCTGGACTTTTTCATCAAAAACACCAGCAGCTGCTAGTTTTTTGGTACAGTAGCCCGTTTCAGTGGCAGTGTGGCTGTAACATGGAGAGCCAATGGTTAAAGTGCATGCTTTCTCGATATAGCACCTGTCCGAAACGGGCTTTCTGCGTGTGATCGACGAGAAGACATTCAAGGACAATTTGCTGTCGCCCATGGTCAAGTCCATGTTGCGCAATCCGGAAGTCGTTCTACCCGGTTAGTCTGCCACACTGCTTAGTTTTCGTTTCTCTGTCTGTCTGTCTGTCTGTCTGTCTGTCTGTCTGTCTGTCAGTCAGTCAGTCAATCAGTCAGTCAGTCTATTTGCTTGTCTGTATGTCTGACTATCTACCTGTTGCTCTGCTTGGTATATCCAGACTGTTTGCCTGTGCGTGCTTATCTGCCTGCCTGCCTGGCCGTTTTTGTGTCTGTCTAGCTATCCGCCTAGCTACATGTGGTTCTGCATTGATGACTGGGCTGCCATCTTGTAATGACTTGAATTATTTTTGTCGATGAACAGCCGTAATTGCGGTTATTCGAGGTGTGTCTGTGGACCTCAGCCCGTTTTGCTTGGAGATCGGCAAGCAAATTGGAAGTATGTATTCTGTTTTTAGTACCTATAGTTTTGTGTGCCATTTTGTACTGTGTTTAATGCATGTGTAATTACGGAACTGACTTTCTTCCCACATCAGCTCAACTCCATTCAAAAGTGGAAACTTCGCGGAAGCTCAGTGTGGATGCAGCAAAATACCTGGCCCAACAATGCAGCGACACGGCCGTGGTGGATGAGTTGGCGGTCTACCTGTTTGGAGTTTTGAATGGTAGTTTTTTATTACAATTTTGTAGGTTGTTTACAAAATTCAAGTCGAATTCAAAATTAATTTGGATTTACCGCATGTAAATAAAGTTAAATTAAACATTGAGACTTAATATTGATTTTATTTAAATAAGATATTATCATATATGCGACTTTAAATATCAGTGCCTTTAAAAATCGATTTGTGTGTTTGTATTTCCCTCCCTTTATCAGTAAGGCATTCTAAGTAAGTATTGCGATTGTTTCTCGTCAGGATCGGAAGGCAAAATTACCCTCGCGACCGAACGGACAGATGTGATATCCGGCATCGGGAACCTGAGTGCCCAAAAGAGGGGCGACCTCCAGGCATCCGCTGACCGAATCACATCGCTGTTTACGGCCGTCGTAGCTGGGGAAGGTACAGGAATAGTGGAGTATGTGTTACTTGAAGATACCTAACAGTTCCTGTGACTGTTTCAGCTCATGAAGCGGTTGCTGTTCATGCTATTGCAATGTTGGGTCTGTGGAGCGCCAAGTTCACTCGTGTACCCTTAGCACTGCAAACCGCCCTCAAGGTACTGGAATCACCTGCACAGGTTCATTTTGAAGGAATACTTGTTGTCATTGACACATTTGCGTATCTCCCTCTGTAGAACATTTCCTCACTGAAGTCCGCTGTGATCCGAACTGCTTACCTGGGTTGTCTGTCAACCCTTCTGAGAGGTTTGGCGCCTCCTGAATCAGCTGTGAAGCCCAGCTTTCAACATACCTTCCCTTATTTCAGATCAATCTGCCGAAGTGCCGGCCGATCTTGTTCCTGTCCTCAGCAAGATTGTCGAGACTGCCGCAGCTTCGAAGGTCGGGGATGTCGCGCTGGCATCTGAGGCGCTTCCAGCCGCAAGTGTTCTTCTTCTGTTAAACTTCTCTACGACCAAACTGTCAACTTTATGGTCGGCCCTGTCTGATACTGCGAAGCAGACTTTTGCGTCGGAAAAGTTCCTGTCCGGTTGTTCTCCGGATGCCATGAAATTTGTGTCACTGCTTGTTGAGAGGCTTCTCGTCTTTCATTACGATCGCTTGAAGCCGGATGCCGTCCGGTATGATCTAGATATAGGCGGACGGACGTACAGACAGACAATCAGAGACAAATAGAGACAGACAGACAGACAGACAGACAGACAGACAGACAGACAGACAGACAGAAATGCAGGAAGATAGACCGGTAGGCAGGTACTTAATTACAGCGTTTTCTATTCCAGGATGTATATCCGTGCAATGTCTTACTCCCTCCTACGGTCGAGTCAGTCGGAACGGCGACAAGCACTGCAGTCGTGGAAGAAAATCGTCGCCACCAACCGGATTGGTATGCTGTCTGAGGATCTGGTGTCAGCCTTGAAGACGACCCTGGTGAAGCTGAAAAGTGCCGACGCAGGAACGGACAAGTCTTCGGATGGGGATAGCACCCAACGGGCACAGAACTTTTCAAAGAATGCCATCGCAATTTTAACATTCGTTGTCGAGTGTTATGTGGAGTTGGACTTTCCGGCGGCTGACAAAGGGCGCTTGATCGTTGAATGTCTTCTCATTTCGAGCGAACCCGGTGTTGGTAAGTCCTTACAAACCCATTCAGACTTAAGGAAGACAAGACATCCGTCTTTCTGGAGGATAAAGTTTTTCTGAACTCTTCATTTCTTTCAGCATCATTAAGACCAAGCATGTGGATCAGTCTGCTTAGACGCTTCCGGCATGACAGTCTCTTCCCGGACAAGCTGGTGGCCGATCATATAGACGAAATTTGGGACAAGCTCCAGACCGAGGACGCCCTCTCCGATGAGGCATTGAAGATTGCAGTGAAAACGTTCGCCGGATTTCCCACACTGACCACCGTCACAAAGCTCTTGGCGAACGTGAAGAAGGAGGTTTCTGCAGCGGAAGTCCTAGCCGTCTCACTTTCCGATGTTCTCGTCTTTCACGCACCAGCGGGAGTGCTTTACGATAAATCCGTCCTGGAAGCGTGAGTAACTTGTTAATCATTTCGATTGATTAAATTGTAGATTTCTATGGACTGAGTAAGGAGTTTGATTGGCTAGTCTTGTTTGATTGCTTGATTGATTGGTTATTTGGTCGTAATAATGATTACGACATTAGTCCTCTTGTTTTAGTCATAATGAGGAAGCTGCGAAAGGCAACATCAAGCGTGAAAGCAAAGCTTACTCATACAAGGAGCAGTTGGCCGAAATCGAACTGCGCAAGGAGCTGGAGGAGAAGAAGAAGGCCAAGTTGGGCGGAAAGGAAGCGCCACTAACACCGAAGCAGAAGGAAGTTGTGACCAAACAGATCCAAAAGGAAACGGTTGTGCGACAAGGCGTAGCGAAGGTGTATAAGAGAATCGAGCGTCCGTTCTTGATTTTGGATTCGATGATTGCCGGCAATCCGGACTGCATCCGGTCGTACCTGAGTGAGATCATTGGGATCGTCAGTCCGCTGTTGCACGTTCCCTTGACTGCCAGACCGGCCTGCCAAACGTGGATTCTCATGAGCGACTGTGTACACGATCACCTGAAAAACGGAGGAATCGGTATATACTTTTTAATCTGTCTAATTACGTTTCTAGGTTCCTAACTGTTTGCTTTTCATTGTCTGTCTGTCTACTTGTTTAACTGCTTATCTGTCTTTCTTTTCGTCTGTTTGTCTGCCCGTTCGTTTGTCTGCCTGTCTGTTTATAGTCTATTTTGTCTGCTTGTTTATCAGTCTGTTTGACTTGCTTATTCATTTGCCTGACGGTTCTCCTGCCACATCAATGTTCCGTCCAATAGTTCATGCTGTTGTCGGCTTTTCTGAAGCTCATCTGACTGCTTGTAAAGCCTCTGTTTTGTCTTGTGGCTGGTATCTATTCGGGTACCTGATCGATGTCTGAATGATCTAACTTGTCACTGTGTTCCGAATTTGTAGCTAAATCGCTCGCCTTCGTGACACTTCGGGTTCTGGAACCTGCCTGCCCCCTTCCGAAGCTTTGGACACAAGAAAGTCTTCCCAAGGCTGTAGCACGCGTCATTCATGGCATACTCTCGCCGCTGGAGAAGCCGGAAGCGGAGGAGCACGGTCTGGACGAGGACGAGGCGGAGATTGACGTTGACTCGACCATTGCCGTTTCGGATATCTGTTACGCGCTGCCGTTGATTCGTGTGGTTGTCAATGAGGCTTATGCGAAAAAGCTCGGACTGGCCGAGAGTGTTCCGGTTGAAGCCTTCCAGATTGTATGCAAGGTCATGGAGATGTGTGCTGGCACGAAAACTGATGCGGTCGGAAATGGGCTCTTGGACGTGGATGAGGACGCCATTGCCGAGATGGATGAGGTGCTGAACCGTTCTAATTCTAATCAAACCATTCGAATTATAGATGCATGGGCAGACAGTCGAGCAAGCAAGACTGACAGAACGGTTGAGAGATGAACAGGCAGGCAAACAAGCAGGAAGGAAGGCAGACAAACAGACAGACAAACAGACAGACAGACAAACAGATATTCGCACAGGCATACAGGCAGACAGAACGGCATAGAATGAAACGGAAAGTGGGAAAAGAGACAGACAGGTAAATTTGTTAGCAGGTTGGTGATAGTTTATTTGCTTTTAGAATAATCCGGCCTTTTTGCCCCTTAACGACGTTTTGGAAATGCTAATCGAAGTGAGTGAGAGCGGAAAAGTTCGCTTCGAATCAGACGCGGGGGTGGCCATCGGACATTTCGCGGTGGCGGTGACGCGCTGCTCCACTGACAATAGCATTGAACTGGAAAGCAAAATCATCCATCAGTTGCTGAAGCTTCTCTTGTCGTCGAAGAGCAATCTAAGAATTGCGGCTGTCCAGGTGCGAACAATTGACTTAGATGTCTAACAAATGTCTTAACGCTGGCTGGGATTGGTTTTGGATTGTGGGATATTCTGATGTAGGCACTCGCAACTCTGACTGAGCAAGTTACCAGATTCATTTCCGTACCGGCGGAACAGTTATTACTGGAAAAGCGAGTTTTCATTGCTGCTCACGACGAGGAAGATACGAAGGTCGCCGAGTTCGCCATGAAGTGAGTAAAAACAAATATCAGAACGAGCGTAGAGCACTGTCTATGTTTAATTATTTGCAATCAATTCCAAACATGCGAGTGTACACTGGTTATTTGTCTTTCTTTTCAGCCTTTTTCGGGATCTGGGTCTTCGGCCCACGGAAGCTCTCGTGCTCGCCGTTGTGGAAGACATCACTCAGACAAAAGAATTTCTCCGCAACTCTGCGGCAGCGGCGCTTGGAGCGATGCTTCCCCACTTCCCGGAAATGACCGCGCAAGTTCTGGAACTCTTGCTGAGAAAATACGACCAGAACGTTGAGGTGCGGTTCACAGCTCCGGTCTGTCTGTATGTCTGTTTACTTGTAGTCTGTCTGTCTGTCTGTCTGTCTGTCTGTCTGTCTTTTTGTCTGTTTGTCTGTTTGTCTGTCTGTCTTTCTGTCTGTTTATCTATCGGCAGGCTTGCCTCTCTGGCTGCTCACCTGCCTGCCAGTCAGTGTGTCATTCTGTCTATCTTTCTTCCTCTTCATTTTTTTGTTTCTGGGTTTTCAAACAGGATTCCAAACCCAAACTGGACAAGTTCGGCCGGCCCACTGCAGAGTCGCAGATCGACTCTTGGCCCGCCCGCCGCGGCATCGCAGCCGCTCTCATCCGCATCATCCCCTCCCTCGGCGTGGAATCCCACCTCCGTGACACCATGTCCTTCCTGCTGCAAAAGCCGTGCGCTCTCCGCGACGAGAAAGCCCCGGTCCGCCACGACATGCTTCAGGTCAGCGTTGTTTAAATGTACTTTATTTGATTGAGTTTAAACAATCGAAAATGCAGCTTTATTGTTTTTGTTTATTTTAAATAAAAACTACAAAAATTTATAATATTAAAATATTTGTGAAAGTCCCAGAATTTAGTTTGAAGATTGGGATGATTTATTTAACATTTTATTTTAATTCCGAATATTTTAAATAAAACTAAATTTTTTATTTAAATTAAATATCAGTGAAAAATTAAATTGTATTTTATTTGTGAGACATTTATTATTATTATTTTTAGTAATTAATTACTAGTTTTGCTACTTGTCACTTAACGTGTGTTTGAAACAAAACTATCGCACAGGTGGCCATCGCGCTCATAAACCAGCACGGTAAGACCCACGTCGGCACCCTGCTCGCCAAGCTGGAAGAGTTCCTCGTGACGGCTCCCAAAACCGCCGACTACGACGTGGTACGCCAGTCCGCCATCGTCATCATGGGCAACCTGGCGCGCCACCTGGACGCGGGACACCCGAAGATCCGTCCGGTGGTGCACCAGCTGCTGGCCGCGCTCTCCACGCCCAGCGAGGAGGTGCAGAAGGCGGTGGGCGGGTGTATCGCCCCGCTGGTGGTCAACATTGAGGAGGACATCCGGCAGGTGGTGCCGAATCTGCTGCATGTGCTGTACGAGTCGGAGAGCTACGCGCATCGCCGCGGTGCGGCCTACGGCCTGGCGGGGGTCTTTCAGGGCCTCGGCATCATGTCCTTGAAGGATTACGACATCATGGTGACCATTATGGGCGGTCTGCAGGATAAGAAGAACGCCCAGCGACGGGAAAGTAAGTTCTTAGCTTTTTTTGGGGCTGTGGTGATGAGTGATACTGTAAGCGACAGGAAAACGTTGAATGGAGGGTCCGAGCGATGGGCAACAGGGGTGGGGCAGGGGTAGTTGAAGTTGAACGCAATCAACTAATCAACCAGTGACTTTAAAGCGATTTAAAGTGACTACAGAATAAGCGTTGTAGCTTTTTTGGTGAGGAATTGAAATGTTCTTTATAGAACAACTGCAGTTTTTTATTTTAAATCGTTTTTTAAATGCGTAAAATTTGGCTTTTTCGTTTACTTTTAATAATATTTTGGCATTTAAATTAATTTTGCAGTTGATTTATTCAACTTTTTTGGTTTACTAGAAAATTTAGCTACTTAATTAATCAAACTATTTTCTCAGTACTAACTGTTTTATGTTTACAATTAAAAATGGATGTACCGTGGATTTATTTTGTTTTATCTTTCGAAGTTTAACGTCAGCGTTTGGAGAAGTTAAATAGAACTATCGTCATAGAATCAGTTTTTTTTAAAATAAACCTTCACATACACACTTGGCAAGAACCTTGCACTGACCGAATTAGGCACTTCAACTCGTGGCTGTGTACAACAGCCATGCCTTGATCGAGTGTAATGGCTTGACTCGGTTAGCGCAAGGTTTTTGCCACGTGTGAAACTATCAGTCAGTGGATCAATCAGTTTATCAGATTATCAGTTGTCGTCATCTGGGACCTTCTTTCCCAAAGATCGAAAAAGCGAGTTTGCAGGTTGCAACGAGTCGATTGAAGCAGCTGTAGATTTGGCGAATCGATTAATCACTCAATCAATCGTGTGCGAAAAAATTGCAATTGATCTTTTCAAATCAATCAATCAATCAACAATTCGGTCAATCAATCGATCGATCAATAATTCGGTCAATCAATCGATCGATCAATAGTATAAGCCTGAATCGAAGTGGGAGTGCGTCTTTCTGTAAATTTCTGGCTTGTTCACCATTCTGGAAGGGTTTTGCCGCAAATTTAGTGAACGAGGCGAAGAGTATAGGAAAGAATATGCGAGCTGGAAGGTCGAAAAATGTGAAAAATTGCTTGTCATTATCGAACGGAAGTGGTCGGATCCCTCGCGCTGAGGGGCAAAAGGGCGGAGCTTTGTCAGGCCTTTCGACGTTGGGGTCCAACGCAGCAAGACCCCTACGCAGAATTTCACTTCATCACATTTTCCACCGCAAAGTAAATCTCTCCGTCGCACGGCTCTCACCATGACTTCCCCGAATTTCGTGAAGGGTCTTATCGAGAAGGAGATNAAAATTAAATTCTTCTATCGCACGGTGAAGACCTCCGACGGGACGGTGTTGGACGACAACTTCCCGGGCAAGGAGCCGTTGGAGCTGATTTACGGGAAGCAGTTTAAGCTGGAAGTATGGGAGGAATGCTTGAAGACGATGGAGCTGCACGAGGTGGCCCGGTTCACGGTGCAGCGGGAGCTCCTCAGCTGTTATGCCCTGGTGGCCAAGAGTCTCCGCGATATCGCCAAGGGGAAGGATTCCTCCAATTGCGGGGACCGTGAGCACGGCAGTGGGGATCACCACTGCTGCGGGATGCAGAATATGCTGAAGAACGGCCTGGGATACGCGGATCTGGATGAGTTCTTGAAGGTGCGTGGGATGGGGGCTTTGATTGGTTGATTTGATAGTTAGGTGCAGAGTTTAAGAAGGTGCGTGGGATAGGGGCTTTGATTGGTTGATTTGATAGTTGGGTGCAGAGTTTTTATTGTAAAATCGATGCTGTTTTATCCACTGAACAATCATTCTTGAAAAGTTTCTCACGAAAATTTTGATTGTTTTGCCAAAATCTGTCATTTTCGTCAATGAAATCCTCCAAATTCACCTTATGCTCAGGAAGTTTTTTCTGTGTTGGAGATCGATTGATTGGTTGTTGTGTTTGTGATGATTTTTTTGCGTTGTATTTTTGCGTGCATTGGGCTGATGTCAATTGATTCATTGATTGAGTTTGAGTGTGGTCCTTATTTAATGAGATCGATAGCTGATAGATTGGTTGATTGGTATCTGCTCTCAAGTATGGTTTTTAACTGTGTCTTTTTCTCTGAGTGATATGCAAGAGTCTCAATGGGAAATATTTATGCTTTTTATCTTGAAAAATTTCGAAATGTTTATAAAGGTGATATTTATTTTAAATGAAGATTTTTTTAGAATTGCGCAAAGAGAACGAGTATTTATACATAATGTTAGTAATGCTTAAATTTATTTAAGGGATCTTTTAAATGGCTCAAAAAGCGGCTTTTGATTTTAAATAAAATATAATTTTTATTTTATTTAAAGCTTTAAAAATATAAATCAGTATTTCAGAGCATATTTTTATTTAAAATCACGAGATCTACTTCGAATATTACAATTTTTTATTTGAAAATCTCAATTTTAGTTGCTGAAAATAAGGCTTCCCTTGTTTTAAATAACAGTAAGTTTACCTTTTTCAAATAAACTTCGCCGGCGGATTTATTTAACATGTTATTTAAGTTCAAACACGTCATTTAACACTACTTAAAATGACGCAGCGAGGGAAACAGGGGGCGTACATGTCGCAACTGATGCGATGTGCGTGCAAACGAGCAAGTGGCGCCCCTACAGCCTCGAATCCGACACCTCGAAGAAAAAACCTAATCGAACCTAATCACGTTCTAATTTTTATTGAAATAGTTTGAACCTTTTAATTTATTCATATTGAAATCGTGGAAAGACTGGGTTTTTTATATTATTTCAATTCTAATAGTGTTATTAAAAAAATATGACGCCCACAGGATTGTTTACTTGAATGGCCGACTGATAAATTTATTTTTCAGTTTCGGCAGTCATCGTTTTTGTTGGCATTGATTGATCTGTTTAAAGTTGAAACTTGATCTATTGAAAACCTGAACTAACGGTTTTTATCATTTTTTGTTTCAGAATCCCGAACCGTTGATTTTCACGCTGGAGATTGTGGAAGCCAGCGAGCCCGGCAGCTACGAGAAGGACTCTTGGGCCATGGACCAGGCGGAAAAGTTGAAATCCATTCCCGTCCTCCACGAGGAAGGCAACCACCTCTACCGGAAGCAAAAGTACGTCGAAGCCGCCGACCGCTACACTCGAGCCCTCGGCATCCTGGAAGACCTCATGGGGCGCGAGCAACCGGAATCGGACGATTGGAAGAAGCTAGACGTCCTCCGCGTCCCGATCCTCCTCAACTACACACAGTGTCAGCTGATTCTCGGCCACTACAACGAGGCCATCGAGCACACGACCACTATCATCGAGAAAGACCCCACCAACGTCAAGGCCTGGTATCGCCGCGCCAAGGCTCACGCCATGGCGTGGAACCCCAAGGAGGCGCGGGAGGATTTCGCCCGGGCCGTGGAGCTGGACGCGTCTTTGAGCGGGGCTGTGCAGCGGGATCTGCGGAAGCTCGATGAGGTGCAACGGACGCGCGATCTCGAGGATCGGGAGAAGATGCGCCATCTGTTTGGCTGACTGACCGACCGGACTACCGAGTGAAAATGCACCATTTAGTCGTGCTCGATCGTTGATTCATCCATCTGGATGTGTGAACTTGCACGCATTATTCCCGTGGTCATGTGCGTCCGATAGAGGAAGCTGTAGTAGGCCGTTTGTCTTATTTACTCTCTCTCGTTCTCTCGTTCTCCAATTTGAATTAGATGCAGGACTCTACTGCTTTCGGTCTCCTATTAAAGCAAGACAAAGGAGGAAGTCCGGAATTGAGATCGCCTTTTGTTGAGAGTGACGTGCGGGCGTGGGTGTAGTTCGTGAGGGATTCTAGGTCCCCGGTGGGATGAATTCGGGTAGCAGAAGGCGTTGTACAACTGTCATCTTGTGTACACTTGTCCGGATTCGGGGATGTCTTGGTGTTTTGGTGTCTTGGTGTCTTGGTGTTGTTTTGACTAACGTATCGTGTATGGGGATTTGAAGTAGACCAGGTTAAGGCTTTTTTATTTTAAATTAAATGCTTTTTAATGTAATTTAGAATCACACACGCCAAGTCTCATGTTGATTTTTAATTTAATTAATTATGATCTGGAAAAGCATTTTGGATCAACGGTGAGTTTAATTCAGATTGGATTGAATATAGCCGAACATGGTGCTTATTATTTCATGTCGAAGTTATTTTTAATTTTATTTGCGATCAAGACTTTGCTCGCGTGATGATTTTTTATTGAATTTAAATTGAAAATAAGCTACTACTAGTCCATGTGTACGAGGGAAGGGCCCTGGAATGGGTCACCGGGCGGCAGGGGACGCTCTGTCGGAAATTAATCGAAAACAGATGAGTCACTGCATATTTGGCGTCCTCTATAGTGAGCTTTTTCCAACTGTCCAATCATTTCGTTTTTAAATATGTTCCACAATTTTTTTTTCAAATCTGATACGCGTTCCACCGGATTATCGATTATTCTTTATCGCTTGTGATCTTGGTGAAAGCCAAAACCTGTGTGGAAGTTGTGATTCCAGGGTGGCCCATTCCAGTGCCCTTACCTCATACTTAACGGGATTCTATTTAGCACTTTTGTTTGCAGGTTCGCTGTTGGCGATTTCGATGCTGTCGATGGGGTTGGGGCGTGTTTTCGAGCCGTTCGTCGTGCAAGCGATCCCATTCTTGCTGCAGTCTATCGGCGACGGCAATGTCCACGTCCGCCAGGTACGGTGTCTCGTTTCTTTACTATTACCCCTAATCGCACGGCGTACCAAATGCCGGCTAGGACTTGTATTTTACAGCGATATTTAGAAGTTTTATTAGAAAAGGCAAAAATTAGGTTTTTTGCTTTAAATAAATTTTTTATATGATTTAAAAGCAACAGTATATTTTGTTCTTGTAGGCGGCGGAAGAAGCCTCTAAAGCGGCCATGAGCCAGCTCAGTGGACCCGGCGTGAAGCTCGTCCTGCCGGCCCTGCTGAAAGGTCTGCAAGAGGACGCTTGGCGGTCCAAATCGGCCGCCATCGAGATGCTCGGCGACATGGCCTACTGCGCGCCGCGCCAGCTCTCCTCCTGCCTGCCCACGGTCGTGCCCAACCTGATTGAGACGCTCGGGGACTCCCACACCAAGGTGCAGGAGAGCGCTGTCAGCGCCCTCAAAAAGATCGCTTCCGTCATTAAGAATCCCGAAGTGGTCAGCCTGGTGCCCAACATCCTCACTGCGCTCCAGGTACGAGTACTGATCTATTGATCGCTTCCTAAAAAGGAATTTTATTTAAATTAATTTAAAATTCAAAACTATCTTTAAAATGTTCACACAACTCCTCTGTTCAGGATCCCGCGAAGAAGACCACCGGCTGCCTGAAGACCATCCTCCAGACGCAGTTTATCCACGTGATTGATGCCGCGTCGCTGGCACTGCTGATGCCGGTGATCCGGCGCGCCATCTACGATCGCGGGACGGAGAACCGCAAACTCTCGGCGCAGATCATGGCCAGCCTGTACAGTCTGGCGGACCAGAAGGACCTGCTGCCGTACCTGGAGGGAATCCTGCCTGGGCTGAAGAACTGCCTGCTGGACCCGGCGCCCGAGGTACGGCTGTGTGCGGCCAAAGCGATCGCCGCCTTGATCCGCGGCACCGGAGAGTCCGGGTTCGATCAGCTGAAGGATTGGTTGTACGCGAAACTGGTGTCCGACACCAACTCGGTGGATCGGTCCGGTGCTGCGCAAGGTACGCCTTGTGTTCCATTTAGGGTCGACTTGTCCGTCTGCCCTCATGTTTGATATCATTGTCTGACTGTCTTTGTCTTTGAGGTAATCTTGATAGTCTATCTTGATGCAGTCTTTTGATTGCTCGCTACCTGGATTGTCGGCTTATTAGCGGGATTCTAGTGATCTATTTCGTGATGTCTTGTTTCTTCTCTGTCTGACTACATTGTGTGTGTCTGCTTGCATTTTCCACGTTCATGTTTTTTTTGCCAGGCTCTTATCTCTCTGCCTGCCGAATTAGAGGAATAAAAACCTGTCTACATGTCTCCTTATTTGATTTGATGTCAAAGTGCCGTCTGTTTTTTGCTTCTTCCGAAGAAACTGCCATGCCTGTCTTTATGTGTCTAACTGTCTGTCTTTTCAGAGGAAGAGGAGTCTGGATCTGTCTGCGGATCTCTGTGTGGTGTCCTGTCTGTCCTATTGTTTCTTCCCGTCAAAGGAATTTCTAGTCTCAACATGTCTGTTGCGTGTCTCCATTATTTTGTTTCATACTTTTTGTATTTGATCGTTCTTTTCAGGTCTGGCGGAATCGCTGGGCGTTCTCGGTGTCCCTAAGCTTCGTGCCATGATGCCGGACTTCTTGAAGATCATCATGGACATCAAAGCGGCGTCTTACGTGCGCGACGGCTACCTCCTGGTGTTTGTCTACCTGCCCGCCGTGTTTGGGCAAGAATTCGCCGCCTTCATCAGCGACATCATTCCCGCCCTGCTGGTGGGACTGGCGGACGATGCGGAGTACGTCCGTGAGACCGCGCTGCAGTGCGGCCAGCGTATCGTCACCTTCTTCGCGGACACGGCCATTGAACTGCTGTTGCCACAGCTGGAAGTGGGCATGTTCGATGAGAACTGGCGGATTCGCTTTGCCTCGGTCCAACTGCTGGGTGACTTGCTGTATAAGATCTCCGGGGCCAGCGGGAAGCACACCACGGCGGGATTGGACGAGGATGAGAACTTTGGAACGGATCAGTCACATTCTGTAAGACTTAGTTCCCCTCTCTCATACATGTTTTGATTGCCGGTCTAATTGAATGACCATATTTCTGTCAGTGTTTAGTGGTTCTCTAGTTGTCTGTCTATCTGTCTGGCTGGTTGGCTGGCCGGCTGGCTGGTTGGCTGGCCGGCTGGCTGTCTCTCTATCTCTCTGTCTGGCTGTCTGTCTGGCTGGCTGGCTGTCTGTCTGTCTGTCTGTCTGTCTGTAGCTGTCCGTAGCTGTCCGTAGCGCTTGTTCCAAGTGCCTCATGTATCTAGCAATGTCTGATTCAATCCGATCCCTGTGGATAGGCTATTCTGGAACGCTTGGGTGGAAACCATCGGAATCGGGTCTTGGCTGGTCTCTACATCAGCCGCTCTGACAATGCCTTGGTGGTACGGCAAGCCGCACTCCACGTGTGGAAAGTCATTGTCACCAACACTCCCAAGACGCTGCGTGAGATTCTACCGGAACTGTTTGAAATTCTGTTGGACGCCTTGGCGAGCGATCTGGAAGAGCGACGACAGGTCCGTTCAGCATGTCAACAAAATGACCATTTTTATCTAATTATTTTTCGTTTTGACGTATTTCAACTTGTGTGTATTTTCATGTTAATAATGTTTTTTTAATTTAGTGCCTGATTTTTATTTAAAATATTTTTTTCGAATTTCTGTTTTTTTTAGTTTTTTGCTCAATTTTATTTTATTGGTATTGATAAATATTTTTTATTAGGTCGCTGCTAAAACGTTGGGCGAGCTGGTGCGGAAACTCGGTGAGAGAATTCTCCCGGAAATCATTCCGATCCTGCAGGACGGCTTGAAGTCCCCGGTCGATGAGCATCGTGAGGGTGTCTGCGTCGGGCTCATGGAGATCATCTCCTCCTCCAACAAGGAGACCGTCATCATGTATTGCGACATTCTTGAGCCGACGTTGACGCGGGCCTTGATGGACACGTTCCCGGGAGTGCGTCGCGCCGCCGCGGAGGCCTTCTGCATGTTGGACAGTGTGGTCGGGCATAAGATTCTGGATGACATTCTGCCGGAACTCTTCGATAAAGTCGTAAGTTTTCTCACTGCCCTGGGCAGACATTGTTGTTATCCAAATTAGCTTTTAAGTCCCATTAAGTAGGAAATATCGAATATCAACTTTCCTAATTAAGTTGATAAGATAAGCGACTTTTTTGAAGCTGCCTAATCATGTGCCGATTTTTTATTTAATTTCATTTAGAAACTGTTTTTAATCAGTGGCAGTGTTAATTCATATCTATGATTGAAGTCACCAGAAATTGGTTTTATTTTAAATTAAAAATGTTTTTAATTCAAATTAAAATCGTTAGTTGATTTGCCTTGAAGCTTTAGCTTGAATTAACATTTCTACCTTAAGCAAATAATGCAGACATGTTATTGATCATGCATCCGTTCGAGTCTACAGACGGATCCAGTGGACGGGGACAACGCTCTGGACGGACTGCAGCAGATTATGGCTCGACGAAGTCGCATTGTTCTTCCTTACTTGATTCCGCGACTGACAACGGTACATTTTCTACCGGGCGTCATCCAGTGTGTGTGGATTGTGAATGGTTTTATGCTTATCCTCTAACAGCCGCCGGTCAACACGAAGACCCTGGCACTGCTGACGGCGGTGGCCGGTGAAGCGCTCAGCAAGCATCTCGGGAAGGTGTTGCCGTCACTACTGGCAAGCTTACAGGCGAAGATGGGAACACCGGAGGAAGAGACCGAGACGGGTTACTGCCGCAGCGTCATGCTGTCCGGTGAGATTTTAAGCCGACTGAAAAACACCCAAACAGACGGGCGGATATACAGACAGAGACAGACAGACAGATAGACAGACAGACAGACAGACAGACAGGCAGACAGGCAGACAGACAGACAGACAGGCAGACAGACAGGCAGGCTGACTGACTGACTGACTGACTGACTGACTGTCTGTTTGTTTACAAGAAAACCAATATGCCTCGCGTTTGTTTCTTTAGTGGACGATGAAGTGGGAGTGTCGACCCTGGTGGAGACCCTTATGAGTGGTGCACAAACAGAGAAGAACCGCTTGGCCGCCATCACCCTGTTAGACCTATTCTACGCCAGTACGAAAGTTGACGTACGGTCCTTCTTCGTCTCCACCATCCGGCAACTGATTCGCCTGTACATGAACGACGACCCGGTCTTGATCAAGAAAGTCAGCTCTGCAATTGGAACATTAATCAAGGTATGTCTGGGACTACATTGATGCACTAGTCACTGGCACAAATTTGTTCATCTGCACGGTTCATTTTACAGAAAACACCGACAGACGTGATCTACGAAAACGTGGCGGCTTTGCGGACCGCCATTCGTGCTGTCCATATGGAGTTGAAGGTGCCCTGTGTGCCGGGTTTCTGCCTGCCCGACGGAGCGGCCGTGTTCATCCCCATGCTGCGAGACGCGCTGCTTAGTGTTCCTGCAGACGAGAAAGAAGTCGTCGGTCAGACGATTGCCGATCTGGTCCGCCTCTCGAATCAAGCTGGACTGCGCTCCTCAGTGGTCACCATTACCGGGCCCATCATTCGGATTCTTGGTGATCGCTATGCACCCAGCATTCGGGCTGTGATGCTTGACGCCCTGAACTGCCTGATTGAAAAGGTGGCGCATCAGCTTTGTTTGTCTGTTTGACTGTCTGTCCGATTAGCTATCTATCTGATTGGAATGTGTTGGTCTGACCACTGGCCAAACCATGTCCGCAAGTCCGTCAGTCTTCTTGTATGTATGTTCATATGTCTGTCTGTCTGTCTGTCTGTCTGTCTGTCTTTCTGTCTGTCTGTCTGTCTGTCTGTCTGTCTGTGTAAGTATATGTTTTTCTGTCTGCCTGCCTGTCTGTCTATCTGTCTGTGGTCTGCCTAGATAGATGGTTATTTGTCGATAGTGAATAGACCTGTCTGGTTGTCTGATTGCAGTTCCCGTTTGAGGTCGGTATTTCCTTTTTCTCTTTAGTGTACCCTCCTGATCAAGCCGTTCGTGCCACAAATTCAAACCACCGTTTCACGCGCTCTCTCCGACCCCACGCGATCGGTACGAGTCAAGGCCGGATTAGTCGCTGCATCCATCGCGCCGATGCATCCGCGCCTGGAGACTCTGGCAAATGACCTGCTGGAAGTGGCCAAGGCCAACGCTGATTTGGGGACGAAGTGAGTTGCACGTTTTGCTTGTTTTCTCCAAATTCGGAATGAACATTGAGGCGTAAAGGCTTACCGTTTGGGTTTTGTAATATAGAGAGACATCCTTCCGTTCACTGCGGGCTTTATTGACCGCTGCGGGTGCCAAGCTGTCCGCGCAATTTCGGTCCGAGCTGGTCGCTGTCAGCTCACGATATCTGGATACGGAGGAGAACGAATTAAAGAACGCTGCTGCGGGATGCCTCGGCGCAGTGGTCCGTTTCATGCCGGACGACGAGCTGGCTGGTGTCTTAAAGAATCAGATATTTGGTAGGTTTATTGGTTCTACAAGACAGGCGAGCAGATGGGCAGGGCAGACAGACAGACAGGCAGGCAGGCAGGGAGACATACAGACATACCGACATACAGTTAGTTAGTCAGGCAGACAAACAGACAGCCAGACAGCCAGACAGACAGACAGACAGCCAGACAGCCAGACAGACAGCCAGACAGACAGCCAGACAAACAGACAAACAGACAGATAGACAGACAGACAACCAGCCATCCAAGCGTACAAAACTGTCAAGCCTCGGCACAAAACGACAGAAAGACGATCAGGCAGGTAGGCCGGTTATGCCGGTCCAATTCTGATTTGCCGTATCCCTCGACAGACACATCAAGCACCGACTGGGGAATGCAACACGGGCACTGTCTGGCACTCGGTGCGGCCCTGAAGGAAGCGGGAGATAAGTTGGTATCTGAGACCTATGCCGACCAGACCATGGAAGTCATTCTGAAGCATCATACCAGTGACCGGGTTAGTTGCCAATTTATTTGCTGCCAACTAGTTAGCTTCATATTTGAACTAGTTAACTTCATTCTGAACGTACTGCATTATACCAAAGTTGTAAGACTTATCGACTGCCCGCTTTATCCGTAGGCGGCAGTGGTGGTGACCAGCACCCGTTGTATGGGCCTGTACCTCCTACACCAGCGGCGCACCAATCAGCCGCTGAACAAAAAACTGCTGATTGTTCTGGCAAAGAGTTTTAACCATGCAGCGACAGATGTGAAGCAACGAGTGGCGGAAGTTTGCAGTCAGCTGGCCGTCGCTGCGCCCGAACCCCTCGACATTTCCGAGCTGAAGATTGTCGTCCCACAGATCGTGAACGGCACGAAGGAGAAGAACTCTGCTGTCCGGTATGACAGTGAAATGGCTTTGGCTGATGTTCTGGCACTGCGGAAGGACGATACCCTACTTGAGGTTTGTACTGGGGCGGGAAAATTTGGCTCAGACAGTAGACATATATATCTAGACAGACGAACAGATAGACAGACCACCAGACAGGCAAACTGACGAACGAACGTATGGACAATCAGGCAGGCAGGCAG
>LRSR01011088.1:0-13588 GCA_001579985.1 Hypsibius dujardini
AGGGTTTTTAACTATTCATCTACGTGGGGCATCAACCAGCGTTGGTGTAGGGTTCTTACAAGTCGGAACCAGGACCTCCATGGTAGGGCCAGGGGTGGACAAAGGGAAGAAATGAATTTTCTCAAAATTAGACCCAAAATTTGGCCTCTTGCCCCTGATCATTTTCAAACTCGAAGAGGTGTGGGGGTCTGATTTCCGAGACTTTGGAAATCAGAACCCCACAACCCAACAAGTTTTAAAATGATCAGGAAAAAAACCCTCTCCTCATTCCCTGACCCTATCATGAGGGGTCCTGGTTCTGACCTGTAAGGACCCATAAACGAACCCCTAGCATCAACTACCAATTATGCCGAGGTTTCGGTATATATTCAACGTAAGACCCATTTCATGCTTTACTTGTAAATATATTCCAAACCCGTATGAATAGGTGCGGTTATTAGGATTTTGATTTTGGTCATAATATTCGGAGTTGGCGGACCCGGCGTCATCGGATTATACCTGCTGTGGAAATATTTGTAGGTGGCGCACCTCTATTTCGAAATCAGGAAAAAGTATAAAAAGGATTCTCCCCTCCCCAGAAATTATAGGACGGCTCATCCACCAGTATTTTTGCTGAACCCGACGGACTTATCCCGAAAGAGACTGCTCAGTTGCATATCAGTGTCCAGAGCTCCCACGGGGTCCGCACACTCTATTACTGTGAAACTACACTAGCCGCATGCGAACCTGGTTTACAGCCGTCAATACGCTGGCATGATCTTAAGCGATATTTAATCTGTTCGTTCCTGTACATTGCTTCATAATGAAAAAGATAATGCAAATTGGACAATTTTCATCAGATTTGCTAGACATCTGATACACAGGATACACAACAAACAAACAGAGACAGATAACTAACAGACAGACAGACAGACAGACAGACAGTACTGACCAAGATTGGTTGGTTTGCTCGAGCGGGTGTGCGCGGTTAATTAACTACCGTCCAAGGAAACCTTCCGTCACCATGAAGCCAAAAAAAATGTCACTGACCTTGAAACTTCCGGAGTCAAGAATCATGATTCCCAAAATCGCGATATCACACCTCTTCATTCATGGCATGCCCAGCGCCACCGCGTGACTAGCCCAAGGCCACTGTATGCAGTGAGCAGTATGCACAAGCCCATTGTACGGTTACACGTACAACCTACTGCAAAAGTCTTCCGCTCGTTGCCTTTACGTACCGCGTACTAGTACTGTATGCCTGTATTCGTAGCGAGCTAGGACCAATGTGCAATTTTAATCTGTTTCCCGTATGCACATCCGGTCGCTGATCCTCTCTCTCCTTCTCCCTCCCTCCCTCTCCCCGCCTCCGCACATACACCACACCACATACTATTCCTAGGCGATCTGATTAAATTTCTCACCGCACACCCTACACAACACAAGTAAGCGCACCCAACAGTTGCATCCATCAATCCCTCATCCTTCAGCAGCCCTTGCCTGTCCCCTGCCTGTGTCTGTCTGCCTGCCTGCTTTAGTACTCGAGAGTAACGTAATCCCTCACACATCCTCTTCACTGCATACACCAGCTGTTGGCCTTCCTTTTTTTGTATTAATACGCAGTACACACTCTAGCATGGGCGTCCAGGACCAGGTGGTGGGGCAAGAGACGATCATTGCCACGAAAAGCCCCAGTATCGCCGTCGCAGACAACAACAAAAGCTGCAGTACCGTTGTGGCCGTACCGATGGCGGCCGGCTCGGGATCCACCACCGACTACGACTACCTGGTGAAGCTGTTGGCCCTGGGAGACAGCGGGGTGGGAAAGACGAGCTTCCTGTGCCAGTACACGGACGGCGTCTTCCAGAGCAGATTCGTATCAACAGTTGGCATCGACTTCCGGGAGAAACGTGTGGTAAGCAAGTAAAGCCTCAATTGATTGCTTGATTGCCTTATAGTTTCACCAAGTTCCTTTAATTGATTTTTTATTGAGGGAATTTAGCGTGGGCAGTTTGATTGATTGTTGATTGGCTAATTACTTCAAAACTGGAATGCCATTTAGCTCTTTGGAGATATGGTCTAGCTGCCAGTTTATGATGATTGGAATTCTAATGGGGTTGTGGCATTTTTTTGTGGACGAGGAAATGTGTGGGATGTCCCTTGTGAGCGCACATTGAGAACGTTTTAATCGTATATAATCGTATTGCTTCCGGGTAACTTAATTTCCCGCTTCGTCGCTCGTGCGTTTACTGCCCCCATCAAACGATTTTCCGTACTTCCCGTCATTTTCAGATCTATCGGTCGCCGGATAACGCTGCCCGCTCGCATCGCGTCCATCTGCAGCTGTGGGACACCGCCGGACAGGAACGGTCAGTCGCTTGATTTGATTGATTTGGTGGACTGATTTAATGGCATATTGCAATCGTTTAACAGCCATTGCGTTCCATTGATTGATTGATTGTTTTTGTGTCTGCAAAATGAGTGAAGCCAAACTTGAATTAAATAATTCGAATTTAATGTTAACTAATATTAAGTAGATTTAGAAAGTATTAATAGAATCAAGGTAATCAGCTCCTAATCAGTTTTAAGAGACGAGTTGCCGAATTTTTAGCAGCATATGGAACTTATATATAGTATAAGTACAAGTTTATATTTATGTTCATGTAACTTAATTCTCAGTTCATTGCAAATTAGGTTTTCATTACGATGAATTCTTTTAATTCATATATTTATGTTTTTGTACACTATTTATATTATATTCCTTCAAATTCAACCTTAAACGTATTTCAAATAAGAAAATTTAATAGGAGCTTTGATGATTAAGTTCAATTGAATGATCAATTAATTAGACTTGAATATTATTGATTGAATTAAGACAACTGCTTATTAATATGAATTAAAATATGTCAGCATTTTTCCAGTCTATAGAACTGACAAGCTCGAACATAATGATCAGTAAACTTGTAAATTTTCGTCTAATTTCATCGGTGGATTGATTGGTTAATACTTAAGTGTATGTAACTTCAGTCCTCCTCTCTGAACTTCTCTCTGACCTTTGCTTTGCTTTCAGGTTTCGCAGTCTGACGACGGCCTTTTTCCGCGACGCCATGGGGTTCCTGCTGTTGTTCGACGTGAGCAACGAGGACTCCTTCACCCACGTGCGCAGCTGGATGGAGCAGTTGCGGACCCACGCCGCCACCGAAACACCCGACATTGTGTTGTGTGGCAACAAGGCCGACCTCGAGTCTCGACGAAAGGTCTCCGAGGCGCGAGCGCGGGAATTTGCGAAGCTGCACGGGTAAGCTACCTTATTCATATATATATGTTCACTGGTTGGGGAGGGAGGGACTCGATCCCCTAAGCGTATTAGCCGGCTCTCGGGTCCCCTCTCCCCATTTTCTCCTACACGACGCGATCCTCTAATGTCATCCGACTGGATCAAGCTGATTTTCAATCGATTGGCTGCGCGCTCTTCAGATTGAGGGTTATTTGTCTTGCCATTTGCGCCGGGGAAAGTATGTGTGTGTGTGTGTGTGCGCGCCCACTCGCCGCAAATTCATTAGCCGGCACTAATGATGCTTATTCAGGAGCGTTAATTTGCTCTGTATGGGCTTTTGTGGAAGGCGCGCGCGCCCACTAATTTTCATCCCATTTCCTCTTTTTAAAGTCGTTCAAACTTTTGTCGACCATTTGCTAGAATTCTGTGTGATTTGTCCATCTGCCTGAATGTCTGTTGGTCCGTTGGGCTTTCATCTGCTGATCTATCTGTTGGTCTGGCTGTCTGTCTGTCTGTCTGTCTGTCTGCCTGTCTGTCTGTCTGTCTGTCTGTCTGTCTGTCTATCTTTCTGTTTGTCTGCCTGTCTCTCTGTCTGTATGATTGTGTGACTGAATGGCTGGCTTTCTATATATCTGGTGATCTTTCCGTTCTTTTCCGAGCTGTATGCCGGCTTGTCTGGTTTTCATGTTTCTCTTTCGTTCATTTTCTGGTTTTCCAATCTAGCTGTCTGGCCTCCTGTTCGACTATCTGTATATCTTTCTGACTACCTGACTGACTACCTTGTCTGTCGGTCTCATCTAAGTAATTGTGGTACTAATAATTGCCTTGTTGCTAAACTCTGTTTAAGTACCTTGCTGCCTTTTTTCATGCCCATGTGCCTATCTGTCTGTTCGGTTGTCTGTCCGTTCGGTTGTCTGTCTGTTCGGTTGTCTGTCTGTTCGGTTGTCTGTCTGTTCGGTTGTCTGTCCGTTGGTATGTTGGCGCATCAATCTGGTTTCATGTCCTCTCACTGTTTGCTACCTGTCGCTGTGCCTGTCAGATCGTCTGTCTACAGATCGAAACTGATCGTCTGTCTGTGTCTGTCTGTTTTTCGTCCAACAATGCGGTCCTGGCTCCGCTATACTGCTTGCTTCGCCGGCGGTCTAGCACGCACTCCCAGACCGCTGATGGGTTTAGTGGTGCAGTTACCGACTTCTAAACAGGCAGAGGATTTTTTAATGTGCGCCGCGTTCATTCATTTTATCTCCGTTATAACCATCCCTGTTTATATTGATTTACCATTTCTGCCTGCCTGCACACACACATAGAGATTGATGATGACTGACTGTATAGCACTCCCGTTTTTCGACATTGTCTGCAGGATGCCGTACTTTGAGACAAGTGCCGCTTCGGGCCAGAACGTGTCCGCCTGCGTGGACAAACTGCTGGAGCTGGTGATGGTGCGAATGGACCAGGCGGTGGATAAGAACCGCAAGGCCGGCACCGCCCGTCACAAGACCATCCGTCCGCATATTACTCTGCAGGTAATGTTCGTTATAAATGGTGCGTTTCAATTTCAGTCAAATGTAAACCAGATATAAATTTAATCATTTTTTTATAAATTCTGAAATGTTTTCTTTCGAAAACCCAATTTGTTTTAACAATTTTTTGGATTTTAGTTAGTGTATCCTTTTAGTTATAATTAGTAGTAATTATTAACTGAGCAATTCGACCTGTAAACGTTAAATGGTTAAATATCGGTATTATATTGCTCTGGTAAAAATATGGGCATTATATTCTTGTGACTTGAGAATAAACCATAAAATTTATATTTCTAATTTGTAATTTCAGTAGGAAAAATTCAAAGAAATGAAAGAAAGAATTAAAAAGAAAAATTATGTATATTATTAATTTATTAATGGCGTTTTTCAATTTCAATAAAAGGTAAACCAAATGTAAATTATATATTATTTTATTATTATTATTATAAACTCTCTTTCGAAAACCTCGTTTTTTTCTGTGCTAGACTTTTGGTTTTTAATTAGTGTGTCCTTTTAGTTGTAATTAGTAGTAATTATTAATTAAGTAATTCGACCTTTTACATTAAGTGACCCCTGCGGGCACTTAGTTTCACTCAGGAAGACTGCGGATACTTAGTTTTCACTTAGTTTGTCCGCGGGTACGTAGTTTTAGTTATATTTAGTTTAGACTAAAACTTAGTTTTAGTTTTAAATAAAATTAATGCAGATCTGTTGCCATAAAAACCGATGTACTACACTAAAGAACTGTAGTGCAGTTTTCGACTTCAAGTTCCTGCGTTGATGCTTTTAATCTTAAATATTGATATTTTATTCTTGTGACTTTAGATAAAATAAGAAAAATTATATAGAAATTATGATTTTGCCATATTTTAACTAAAAGTAGTTACTGTCTGCAGGACTCACTGGAACCGCCGGATACCAAGCGAACCGGTTGCGGTGGATGGTGTTAGATCTCTCTCACATATTCTAGAGGCGGCATTCCAGATTCAACGCCTCGCCCTGCTCGAACTCTCTCTCACTCTCATCGACAGACGTCCTCTCGTGTGTTTTCTCTCTCTCTCTCCCGTTTTTTCTCTCTGTGACCAGTAAAGATTATAAGGCCAAATTCCTGTGAATTGTCTGTGTTCTGTGGTAAATATGGCGTAAGAAGAGCTTATGTTTTGTAAATCACGCGATCACTGGAAGAGACGTTTTATATTTTCTGCTCTGGTCTGTGTGTGGTTTCCAAACTGTCTGTCTCTTAGTTCCGTAGTTTAATAGTATTTCACGTAATTTGTACTGCCGCTTTATCTCTTTCATTTGTTCTTGATAAATTGATAATTGATACAATATGTACGGTATATTTGCTACCTCGTACTGTTTAGTACTACCTCCATCAAACAGGTGTTGATCACATACTTGAAACCGGTGTATTTTAGTGATCAAAACCAAGCTTTGTCTTTTTGCTTAGAAAAACTGTATTTTACTAAACACGAATTGTATTTTATTTAAAATCAGAACCCTTATATTTAAATCTATGCATGTACTGAAATTAGTGGAATTCACTTCACTGAAAATTAGTACAAGAAATTTGTTCTGCGAAGCGAAAAAAAAATTAATTCAATTTAAATTAATCATTTAATCAAGGAAGCATAGCAAAAATATAAATAAATTCGACAGAGGCTCTTCTTCCTATTAAACAAACAACTTCATCATTTTTCCGCTCCATAAAAGATTGTATCTTTTTGTTGATATTAATTAATGAGAAGCACTTCTTACGAATCTGAGAACTAATGTCCTGGCACAGAAATTCAGAACGATATCGTGTCTGACTTGTTTTACTTCCAATTTATTACTAGAGGTGTACGAGACACAGTTCACAGAAGTGCTAACAAAAACGAAATCCAGGGAATATAAAAATCAAAACCACAACAACAAAGTTTCAGATGCACAAAATTTACACGAAAAAAAACGACTGGACATTCGTAATCAATTCAGGCAGTCTTGACCGCTGCCAAACAATAAAAAGGGAGTATCGAGAGACAGCAAGCCGAAGAGCTCGAAAGAATGAGGAAGCACGAGGCTATATCAAGGATGACTTTAGGAAAATACCTTGGCGCATGGAAGAACCCAACAGTATCTGGATGTGAGAGGGCGCCAACGGCTAGCCGCTTCTAACTGGAAGGCCGGTTATCGTCGGGTCGAGTCCCGAGACAGTCGTCACGTCGATACCCAGCGTGGCCAGGAATTTGGTCAGCTTAAAGACGTATACGGCGTCCAGCTGATCGAGGATGGCCTGCCGGTCGACATCCAGCTGCTGCTGATATTCCCGCTGCAACTCCAGTCGCACGTCAGCTACTAAGTGAGAAACGACAGAGAGTGAGGGAAAGAGACGGTAAGCGCGGGCATTCAATATTGAAGGAATGAGATGCTATGCTACTCCACCAATGTGGAATTGACAGCAGAGATGACGCAGGTGAAAACATACCTTTCTTGGCGATTAATTCCCGCACATAAGCGCGATTGCCGAGGTCTTCGTCGCGCAGAACAGTGGCAGCATCGCCGGAAGCACTCCTCGTTGAGGTGATTACGCGCGCGGCATCCTGAACCAGGAAATAAATATTCACATAAGAGTCGGGATTCTGCCTACAGGCAGACAGGCTAGCAGCAAGCACTGGCGGAAAGACAGACGAACGGTAGACAAGAGCAAAGCGGGGCATTCCAAACATACTGGTAGACAAACAGACAAAAAGACAGACAGATACGCAGATAAACAGACAGGCAGATAGACAAATGCGAAACAAGCACGGAAAAACCGATGCAAATGAACACAGGCACAGGTAGGCAAGCAGGCAGGCAGACAGACATTCAACATTCAACATAATCTCAGCCAGATAGATCAAATGATGATAAGTGTAGAAACGGTCAACCGCATACATTTTTGTTATCGGTAGTGCAGATTCCGGAATCGCCACTCGGACTGGGATTGCTGGTGATGAATTGTTTTAGTTTCCGCAGGACCTTCTTCATCTGATGCACTTCGGATTGGAGCGCCTTATTCTCATCATTAAGCCGGTCGTTGTCTTCCGCTGCCCGTTTCAGCTGCTCATTATGAGCTTCCACCACGCTATCAAGCTTCTTCCACTCTCGCTCGAGCGCATGATACTGATCGACCTATTTTAGAAAGCAAAAAGTTACTACATAGAGAGAATTCTGTCGAGGAATTTACGGTAACCAGTCTTACTGTAGCTTGAAGTTCCGACTGTAAATTTCGCGAATCCTTAAAATTTTCCAACTGCTTCCGCAACTCTTCTCGATCTCGCCGCAGGACATCAAGATCCTTCTTCCATGATTCCATGGTCGCTTTGAGCTGCTCATTCTCAGTGGCGTTCTTTTCCGCGGTCAGTTTTAGCCGGGCGAGTTCGGCTTCCAGCTTGGTGCGGGCAATCTGGAGCGCGGTGTTGCCCGCGGTCAGCCGCAAGGCTTCTTCGGACACCGTCAGCGTCTCCTGCTTAGCGTTAGCCTGTTCCGCTACCAGTTCACTGTTCTGACGGAGCAACGTGGCCAACTCTTCTCGCAGCTGGCCGACTTCGACGGAGCAGGTGGCGTGATGGGTGGCGGCTCGCGCTTCGAGGTCCGTGACACGTTCCGCAAGCCGGACGGCTTCGTTGGTCTGAGAAAGACAAAAAATTAAATACACTGGCTTTCCAGACATCCACTGCCTGCCTATCTCTGTCAGTTTGGGTCAGTCTGTCTATCCATCGGTTTGTCTAACAGCCTGTCTATCTATCATGATGCGAACCTTCGTTTTGAGCTGATTCTGAAGCAGTTGATTCGTCTGCTGCTCCCTTCGCCGGTCGGAATATGATGCCGCCTTGAATATAAACAAAAGTCGTTAAGAACAACCTCTTGCTCCAAAAGTCACAAATAAGCACTTCATAAGGCTTCAAACTTATGTACGTACATTCAGGTCAATCTCCTTTCTCATTTTCGCCAGCTCGTCCGTGAGCTGAACCTTCACCTGCTCTGAGGACTGCAGCTTTTCCTTCGCTTGTTGTGTTTCCTGACGCATGCGATCCAGCTGTTCTTCAAACTGACGCATCTCTTTCCGATTCTGCTCCTGCTCCCGTCGCATCTGCGATTCGTGAGCCTCCTTCAAATCGGCGCGATCCTTTTCGTTTTGAGTCTTCAGAATGTCAATAGTATCCCAGGTGGTAGATTCGGCGAGTTGCTGCTTAATCTGCTTGGTAGTGCCTTCGTTGATGTGCAACTTCCGCAGCAGCTACAAGGCATTCAATAAACATGAAAGCCCAAGTCCCAACCGTGATGTAACTAAGTGTCTGCTCTCTGTCTGAATTCAAAATCAAATGTCTGTATCATTACCTGTCTGTCGGTCTCTCTGTCTGGATGACCTTCACCCGATGTATGTATGTATGTATGTCTGTCTGTCTGTCTGTCTGTCTGTCTGTCTAGTCTGTCTGTCTGTCTGTCTGTCTGTCTGTCTGTCTGTCTTTTACCACATATATGTCCCTCTGCCAGACTAAATAGCTATCTAGTTGCCTTCGTACCTCCGCCTTTTCTTCATTCGCATAGTTCAAATCGACTCGACACGACTTCAGCGAGGTCTGAAGCTCCAGAACGAGCTGGTTGAGTCGACTAATCTCCGCTGAGTCTTGCTGCCGCGCCTCACCCAGCTCGTGGTTTTCCTCTACATCATCACCAAGAACTAAATGATTTGACCCAACCGGTGAGACAAACAGCAAAGAAAACGGTTGTTATGTAGGGCAAGAGATGAAGCGCAAAACACTTACGGGAGAGGTCGTGAAGGTGCTCTTTGAGACTTCTGATTTCACCCTCCAATGCGTCGCACTTGTCGTTCATACCAGCGCGCAGCTCGGAGATTTGCCGGTCCTTGGCTTCACTCAGCATGGCTTGGTGAGCCTTTATGGGCGTCGGATCAAGAGAATCTGCCGACACAAAAATATAACATCAGCCAGTCAAGTCAGCAATACATTAATTGCAACCGAATTACCAATATTAAAAAAGAATACTTCGATAACTTTTCACAATACGCACATAAAGCCCCGAAGCATGCTTGTAGTTAGATAATTAAAAATTCATGATCTAAATTAGCACTTTTTAGTTAGGTTTAAAAGAACAGTTAATTCAGAAATTGAAAATCTAAAAAACTTTTCTTTCAAAAAAATAATAAATCTATACTAATTTCATGTTATTCAAATAACACAGGTTGACTAGAAAAAAAACCAGACGACGATTCAAAGTTCAGATTTTCAATTTAATCAATTAATTTAATTGCAAATAAAATCACCAACTAAAATCACTCAACATAGACTCATCCAATCAAGGAAACTATACCTTGTCGCAGTAGGTCGTCAGCATCAGCAGTTGGGCTGCCAAACTGCCCGGAATCTCCGCGACCACTGATGGGAACTTTCCCACTGGACCCTCCCCCGAAGGCATTATTTCGCTCCACCAATCTGTTGTTCAGCCGGCCAACGGAGGGACTGAGCGATGTGGATGCGGTTACGGTGGGACGAAGCCAGTCCCTGTCCGCCGGTCCTGACCGCTGTTGCTGCTGTTGGCGCTGTTCTTCGCCACTTCTTTGTAGGGCGGTCGTCGACGTCATCTCGGTAGACTCGGATTCTAGTACTGCTTCCAACTTGTCGCGATTCCTCAGTTGGCGATGAAAATCCCCACCGCGAGGATCGCCTCCTCCTCCTCGCCGATCACGTTGTGGAGAGTCCATCACCAGGTGGGTCGGGGGAAGAAGCCCAACACTGACTGGCGGCCGTGGACGAACGCTGGTGTAGGGCGTCGACGTGAACACCGTTCTGTAAGCATACATACACAAAGTCATTATGTGAAGGGAGAAAATCGCAAGGCCAGACAGTCCAGTCCGCCTGTCTACTTCTACTAGCCAGTTTACTGTAATGCCGCGTGGAAGTGGTGGGAGCGGCATTCGTTTTGAATGATGTTCCCTAGCATGAAGCGAACGCCGCTCCCACCACTTCCACGCGGCACTACAGTACCTAATTTTGGAGGTTTAGCCTGAATTAGTTTTTTATGGCAAGACAAAACTTGAAAACAAACCCAATTAAAAATATGCTTTATTAGTACGAAAATAAGTTCCTTACTTTTACGATAAAGTCCAATACCTCTAACCAGTTATTTGTTTGACTTGTTTAATTAAGCCATTATGTAAATAAATGAAATGATTTTCATGACGACGCAAAACCAAAGAGAAAAAATGACATGGAACATTTAAATTAGAGCAAAGACACATTTTTTTCTATATTAAACATGTTGAGGATCTTGAGGATGTGGCTGAAATCAATAGAGAATATCAGTTCATCAATGCACTAATCAATCAATCAGCTGCGTAAGCGCTAAGCAAAACGTTATTTGCGAGTAATCAATCAATCGATAGCTAACCGACACGAAAAGCCCATTTACACGAGAACTATTTCCATGGATCACCCTTAAAGGATTAAGAAACAAAATTACACCTACTTTTCGTCGTTGATATTCCGATGGAAGGCCGACTGGTTGATCTCTCCGGTCGACAGGTCCTGCTCATGATTATACAAATGGGCGTTGTCGTCATCCTCGTCGTCACTCTGGTAGTCGTCCAGGATTTCTTTCATTTGTTCGTGCATCTCCTCGTCGTTTTGCAACCTCTCCTGGATCTAATAACACAAAGAGACACAGCCCAAAATTAACCTTTCCTCAGTAAAAGATGAAGTGGAGGGAATCCGCGCCGCTTCTTTTGATGGTTGAAAAACCGACATTTGCCTTAATTAAATATAGATATAAAATATATCTGCATTTAATGTAAAATTACAAAGGTTCAAACAGATATTTAAAGCATTACTTAATAAATAAAGAGCGTTTTGAGTATTAGGGTATTTTATGAAAATTATTTGATTAAATACGATATTAAAGCAAAGCAACAATACTCACATCACGGCGTGCCTGCTCTTCATCATCATCGCTCTCCTCCCGCTCGATGCGGAAGCTCATGTCGCTGTCGCCGAGCCAGAGGGAGTCCTCTCCGTCCATTGTCGAATCTGCGGGCTAACCGACCAGAAGAAAAGCAGAATCTCGAACGGAGCAGACTGCAAAAAAAGGTGAGAAAACTTAGAAAAACACAATATACCTGATACTGCTTAAGAATGTTAATGTTTGGTCTATGTAGATCCGAAGTCGTGCTAGCAGGTCAAGACAAACAACCACGACACACGAAACCTTGTTGTTTGAAAAAAGGAGTATTGACAAGCTGATTGATTGAATGATCGGATTGGAAATTATTCAGCAATCAACCAATCAGGCGATAACACGTCATGTAAACTTTGCAACATAATTCCCTTTACATTATAAAGAGAAATTGTAGGGCCCTCTGGCGTTTTGCTTTTATCGCTGCGTACTGCCCCAGTTCTAGGAAGACAATCATTCATTTTCACTTCAGAAGGAGACTATTGCGAAACGGTAAGATGTAAGGATAATAGAGAAAAACGCAAACCTAGGGAATATTCCTACGAGGTAGTGGTCTTTAAAATAATTCCACGAGCTATATTATCCGTACATACCAGGTGGTAAATATGATTCCACTCCGAAAATTATCTCACGCCGAGTAGATCCAATGTAAGGAACAGTGATAAAAACCCGAAAATCATTCCTCGAAACCCGGAGAGCGTCAATTGTTATGCTCGCTCTCTTCCGCCACAGATATTATCCTTTTCTTCTCGCCTGGGCTGGCTGGACGCAATAAATTCCGAAAGCACATGTAACCAAGGGATTTTGTTATGGTTGGCGGACGTCAAAATAATGGCCACAAGGAGATAAGATTTACGATTTTATACCCGTCACACTCTAGAGATTTTACGCGATTGCGCACTTGTCTTTGTCCACAGTCCACAGTCACACACACACAACGCGTCGTTTGCTCAATCAAAGGAAGCAAAGCACAAACTGTTGCTTTTCTGTGCGCAAACATTTTGCAAAGACCGGGATTAAGCCCCACAGGAGGACGATTTCCGTGACAGCCATGCCGTTTTGTGTAACTGCCGTAACTTCTCACCCGGGACTTTTATCCGCCTGAATACTGTTCCTTTACTGCGGTTCCACATTAACCAATACCGTTCTGCACTTAAGCCTGTAACCGTTCAAAATTGCTAAATTCGAATGTATAAAAAAGAGGAAGTTGAAGCGGAATTCTGAATAATACTCCATGAACGGGGCTGCGGATTTAGGAAACTGATAAGGCCCGAAATGCCCGCAGCAGAACAATGCCAATGCCCGCCGAGGCCGCGGCCGTCCCCTTCAAGCTCCGTTCCGCCCCTTTTGGTATCGCCGCCAGAGAGCGCCACCGTCACGGCAAAACTGACTAGTCTCGCTTGATTGAATTGACTTTTACACTTTCGATTTTGCGTGATACACCCTTGCAGAATTCAAACTTTTATTTTGACAATTTTACCAACTGAAATAAATATGCGAAAAATATTACAGCACACTGCATAAAAAAATCCAGTCGCTTTTATTTGAAAGGAAGCGGTGAGGTACTAGTAAAGTCGAAACAGAAATAGTTATCGATAGGCGTGTTTTGAGCTTGCGCACCAATAGAAACTGATGGTGCGCCATCGAAGCGAAAATCATTTACACGGCTAATTTTTGGGGCCTTGTGTAAGCCGTGCGGCCCACCATGAGGGCCACTCAGCTGAAGTCGAGATGTGTGCATTTCAATCTTGATTGGAAGTAGAGATAAAGAGTGCAAAAAGCACGTGATCGATAACTATTTCTGTTTCGACTGTATTAT